>ML682018.1:4856404-4924577 GCA_007922195.1 Podocnemis expansa | reverse complement strand
ATAGCTAGCAACTCCCCCCCCCACCAGCCAATCCTCAGTGGGGCTTCAGGCCTGTCCCCCTGCCCATCTTCAGCTGCTCTCCCACCCTGTCCCCTCCGCCAGTTGATCCCTGGCCATGGTTAAGGCCTGTCCCCCCCACCCCTCATCCAAACCTCAACCACTTTGCCAGACTAGGGTTACCGGATACCAAAGTATGGAAAGGAGGACAGGGGAGTACAAAAAGGAGGATGTTGGAGGACACATACACATCTGGGGCTCCACCTGGGCCCCCTTCATCCACCCAGCCAATGCTCCCCCCCAAATGCTTGCCCCATTGATCACCCAACTCCAGGGAAATCTGTCTAGCCCCTAGTTACAGCATGAGATTAATTGCAAGAACAGAGGCTCAAGAATATCAAATGAATGGCTTAAGTATTTTTCCTCTTCACATTAAAGTAACTGTAAAGCCAACCACTTTAAGGAGTCACAAAACTAAGTATTGAATGTTTATATCAAGGTGCAAGGAGAATCACACTGCAGAACTCCTATCCAGACTGATGTTTTTACATTGTGAGTTGCAAACGGAAGCACACCTCTAATAAATTTAATGTAGTAATTATGGACAAGATTAAAACCAGTTTTAACACACTAAGTTCCTTCACAGAATTCACTCACTGTTTGACACACAGAGGGATGGGCCCTTGACTACATGAAGCCTAACAGAATTTGAGTTGTTGGCTTCTAAAGGAAAAGTAATCTCTGTCAGCAGTATTCTCCCCATGACTTGAAATTAGGGGTGTGGTGCAGGGGGATGTTTGGGGGGGTGCAGGGGGTGCTCACTCATTTGCTCTAACACTGTTACTAGCCAACAACTGGGGGGTATAGGCGGAGTGTACAGAAATCCCTGTCTAGCCTCAGTTTTGAGCCTCACTGTGCAGTATTTTTAAAAAATCACAGACAAGCTCTTTAGATTTTATACACTCAGGAAAGGAGAAATGAGAAAAAATGAGATCTGCTGGTTTTTATGTACAGACCTACCTGAAACATAACCTTTTACCTAAAATGCAAATGTCTGGAAACAGCATATCCTACTATGTCTGCCATAAACCACAGATGGATATATATCTATTTTATGACCATTGACATTTTGTTTGCTTTTATGTGAAATACACATCAACTGCGGCGGGGGGGGGGGTATGAAGTTAGAAGTTTGTGACTATCAAATGCTCCACCCAAGAGGACAGCACCTATTCTTGAATGCAATGATCAGTTTTTTCCTAAATATAACAAAATAAAAATAACCATAGAGTATATAGGCAAAAGCAAGCTGCTTGTTTTCTATGATTTGATAAACTAACAAAGGGACAAATATTGCAATCCTTACTCCATCAAATTTCCCACTGACTTCATTTAAAGCATAGGATCAGGCCCAGCCCAGCAGCTACTTTAGAATGGATAATACTTTCATATCTGTGTATCTTACTAAAATTTAAGGACACATCTATAGACGACTAATCTCTTCTTGGAAAGGAGAAACAAACTGAAAAAAAAAATCACACTGGGAAAAGGAAAATCTTACAGATTCAAAGCTCCTCACAACCAAAAGTGAACTTTGTTGGCCCTCTAAACAAAAGATTTGTTGTCAAAAGCCAAAGTTCATTAGCAGGAATAAAGATCTGGCTTAGCCTAGCCCTTAGAGAAAGAAACCTCCCCAGAAACTAAGCCAAGCAGGGCAGCAAAGCAGGAAGCAAAGAAGGAGTCACAGGTTTCTCTCTGGGCACTTCAGAGATCCCATCAAGGTGAAGAAAAGTCCCAACCCCACCAAAAAATAAGATCAGACCTCCCCCAAAACCAGGTGCCGGGAAAGGGGAGAGGACCTGAGCTGGAGCCTGGAAAGAAGCCGGGGGTGAGGAGCCAAAGCAACAAAGCAAAACCACGTGTAGCGCTGCAGCAGGAATGCCTGGAGCAGGGAGGAGGGCAGGGCAAGGAGGAGCAGTCTTAAAGCGATACACCACTCCTCCGCTTCTTGGCTGAGCCTCAGCCGCTCTGTCGGGCTGTCCCAGCCAGTCCTGCCCCTCCCCGTGCGCGGGGACTGGAAACCCCTGCGCGGGGAGGGGTTTCTTATGTGCGTGGCCGCGCAGCCGCGCGCCTTAGAGGGAACAGTGGCCGCACGGCACTGTCTAGGCAACCGGGCGAAGTCCATCACTTGCAGTATACTGCTAGCCTGAGTGGACAAGGAAGTGAGGTCGGGGGCAGCTTTTATGGGATTGGGTAGCAACATGGTTGCCGACGTGGCCCAGGGAGGCAGCCAGGTTGCCACACTTCCAATGGTGTCCTGCCCCGGAACGGAAATAGCATGCCCACAATGTGGACATGCTATTTTGATTCCCGCTTTTTGCTTATTTTGAGGATTTTTTTTTCTTATTTTGAAATAACTTGTTTCAAAATAACGTGTTATTTCGAAACAGCTTGTTTCGAAACGTCTTGTTTCGAAACAAGCAGTTTGTGTTTGAACATAGCCTAAGTCATAATTGCCATAGATACAAGATTTATGGTGTTCGTATTACAGATTAGGTGGCTAGATTCTGTATTTTACTGGTCTTGAAAGACTTCCACTCACTTTACTACGTAGGTTATAATAGCAACTTCAGTGATTAAAAGAACACCTTGTAAGCTTGTTTTACAAAAGAGAAGAATCATGCAACACTATTGAAACATTTTTTCCTGTGGTATTTTTCAGGCAGACGATACTGGACTAAACTAATCTTGCACCTTCAGTTCTTTATAAGCTACAGAATATAATGAACTAGCAGTTGTGGCTGGTATTTGAAAAATGATGTTTTTGTTCTTTCCTTT
Source organism: Podocnemis expansa (assembly GCA_007922195.1). Taxonomy (NCBI): domain Eukaryota; kingdom Metazoa; phylum Chordata; order Testudines; family Podocnemididae; genus Podocnemis; species Podocnemis expansa. The sequence goes on along the minus strand of ML682018.1, from coordinate 4,921,742 downwards.
GAGCTTTAAAATAGTATTTGAAGTGCAATTGCTTCTTTCTGTTTTGCAATATAAATCCTGTCTAATGATTGTTAAGTGACATTGATCTACATTTATACTTTTGCAGCCATTCGTATGCTTTCAGATAGTGAATAAACTGATCAAAAGAAAACTGACATATCTTAATAGCATAAAAACTCAAATTCTGTTCCAAATGCCAGAGCACTCACATACCCTTATTAAATATTACAATTTCATCATTAAAAGGAGTGTTTATTTTGCTGGACAATTTTGCGTTTTACTCACTGATTTGGCAGATACTGGCTAAAGTGCACCAGCTACATTAACTCTTGTGTAGGCAGAAACCAGAATATGGATGCCTTCTAAAGCCTGAGACAGTGGGAGTTTGATCCAGCTCTCTGTCAGCTGTAGAAACACTTAAATGGAACACCAGCTGTCTCCCACATGTAGACATTATGCATCATTTCAGTGTGGTTCATTGGAGAGTTGCCAGAACACCTGTCTAAATGTAATCACATGACTACATTAATGGGTGTAGGAGAGTTACAGGGTTTGGTGGCCTGGCTTCCAATCAGGTGAGTACAGAACCACCTAGTTGGTGTCCCTGGAGGAAATATGCTAAGTAATTATTTAGAACTCATTTCTGGTTTTGTCTTTTCATCAGTAATTGCCAAGTTTGTGTTATTAGCTGGAGTCCACTATATGTAAGTGATACTGTAGGAAGCAGTTTAGCCATCTTTTAAGTTATGAAGGGATGGAAAAATACACCTTTGCTACTTTAAAAGTGTATTAAGACAATTTAGGGCTCATCATTAAAAATGGTTGAACTTTGCTCGACCAGGGTTTCCAACCTTTTCATGTGAGAGGCCAGATAGTAATTATTTTTTTTTCCCCCACTCAGAAAGCCAGTGAGCTTGAAGGAGCTAGAGGGGACAGGCTAGTCTTCCATACAGCTGGCTTGATATGGAGGATTTGAGGGAGCTGCTGCTGCACCCTGCTAGCTTTGGGCTGGTTGAGTTCAATACTATAGGGGAGGAGCTGCTGAGACCAGCTTGGGGGTGGCAGAGTTGCTGCTGCAGCCAGCCAGCTGGGGCTGGGCTGTTCAAAGCCTTTGCCTGACGGGGAGGGGCTGCTCCTTTGCCCTAACAGGCTAGATAGAGGCTGTCAGTGGGCTAGACTCTGGCCTGTAGGCTGTGAGTTAGACAACCAAGCCTAGATCCTGTGAATGGCTCTGCCACATAGTGGGTTCCATGGAAGGGTCTGCCCATGCAGAATCAATTCTTGTACTTTGAAGATGAGTAATCCTTGTTTGTGATCAGGAATGTTCAACTTTTTCAGCTAGGCTTGTCCTATCTCTCTGTTTGAAACCTCTGAGCCCATTTCCCTGATGAGTTGAAATAAATTGAGAATAATTTACAAAACTCCACCATTAGAAATAAGACCAGAATTTAATGTTCATTGTCATATAGGTGGGAGTAACTTTTCCTACGAGTAAGAACTGCAGTGTTATTTATTCTAAGAAGGATAGTTTTGTGGTTACAGAAATGAACTGAAAATTGGGAACTCTGGATTACATGCCCAGTTCTACCCATTCCGATGTGATCTTGCACAAGTCAATCAGTCTTTCAATGTCTGAGTTCCCCATTAGTAAACTGAGGATAATACTCTTACTTGTTTACACTGTAAATTGCTTGGAGCTAAAACTGTCTCTGACTCTGTGTTACACAAAATTGGTGTCCTAATCTCACAGTGTAATACAAAAACTAGTAATCTAATTTATGCTATAGCTAAAATTATGCAGTGTCTATACAAAACATTTTGGCTGTGTTCAGATGACAGTTTTATTTCGAAACAACACCTGTTGTTTCCAAATAAAAATTCAATTGGTCCCATTGTTTCGAAATAACGGCCGTTATTCTGAAACTGTAAAACCTAGTAGGAAATCAAAATAGCCGTTGTTTTGAAACGGGTGTTTCGAAACAACGGCATTCAGACATGTTGTTTGAAACAACATGTCTGAACGGTCTTATTTCAAAATAACCATTTTGAAATAATAGCCCTTTCGAAAGCAGGCTTTCCCTTAATTTGAATTAACATGTTCTTAATTCAAATTAGTTATTTTGAAATAACAGTTTACGTGTGAACATAGCCTTCTAGTCTAGAAAGGTTTCTCTATAGAAAGATTGAGGTGGAGAAAGATGTGCTTTGGAATCATATTCTCTAGTAGAGCAAGCTGTGCAAGAGTGAGAAGCTTCTTTTGTGGCAATCTGGAACTCAGATGAGAAGTATATTCTCTGCTGTGAAGCACTGTGAGCTCCTCAGTGGGAGAAAGCTTTGCAAATTCCTTGACCCGAAGAGCTTAGAATTTATTTCTTTACTTATTTTGATCTAGCAAATACAAACACTATGTTAATCAACATTAATGTTATGGACGTAAATGCTCAATTCATGAAATGCAAAGTGAATTGCTATTTATACTCTGCCTGCTTATACATTACTAGACAGCTTTTAATTGCACAATCACATATTATATCTCCCCCAAGGTCTCATTTTCTGACTTTTGGGAGTTCAAATTCATCAACTTAACATTATACTAATGTCGTTTCTTTAATATTCTATAATTATGTATCTGTTTCTGCACGTTTTAGTTAATGCTTTTCTTGATTTTATATCAAAATAGCAGCTCTTGGCAGTCAGTTTGCCACATGATGGATACTGAAAACCTGAACTATAGTCTGGACCTCAAAGTTCAAAAGCTCTCTTTTCTCCATGATTGTTGATAATTATTTCTGCTCAAGAAGCAAGGCATCCTGTGGCAGTTCTAAAGACTAACACATTCATTTATCACATAAGATTTCATGGGAGAAAAATCATGAAATAAATAAATATGTTAGCCTTTAAAAGTATCATAGGGCTTCTTGCTTGTTTTGCTGAACTATACTAGCACAGCTACCCATTAGGAACATTTCTGCTTATAAAGAGAGTGGCACTTGTCTTGTCTTAGCATGAGTGATGACACCTGGTGTTTGGTTAAGTAACTGCATTGAAAGTTTATTCTTAATCTCCTAATTTATTCTTCCATAGGACAGCGTGACTCATTTATCTAGTTAACTGAAGAATCACAGTAAGGAAACTGGTGGGCCCCATTTTCTGAAATGCGAATAACTTCACAGAACCAGAACCATCTTTGGCTGATGGCAATGTATGATAGATTTCTATACTACAATGGAGAAGATGTATAATGATGTAAGATTGCCCTATTTTTGTTTATTTTGTGTTGATGTTTTGTAACTGTTTGAAAAGTTGAATATCTACCATTCCCATTTACTTCGGTGAGAGCTGATATATTGAGAATTTATTATATTACCACAGCTTGTTATTCACTTGATAATTCCCATAAAGTCTGCTCTTCTTCTTGTTAATATTGTTTCAGATTGGTCATTCTTATAAGAATGCACAGTTCTACAATAACCAGGGGTCATACAATGAAATGTTCTGAAACCCAGAACAATAACAAGGCTTAAAACAGAATTAGATAATTTTTGGAGGATAGATTCATGAACTGGCTATTGGCCAAGAAAGTCAGAGCTGCAGCACCATTTTCTGCATGTCTCTAACTTCTGTTTGCTATCAACAGTTGAAGATTGCCTGATCTGTTCATTCTCCCTGAAGCACCTGGCATTGGCCACTCTTGGAAGACAAGATATTGGGTTAGAGGGACCACTGGTCTGACCCAATATGGCTGTACTTATGTTCTGAAGGAGACAAGAAACAGTGACCACCCTTTCCAATAGTCAAGCAAGAGCAGTAAGTAAGAAAGAAATGCAGATCTACACAAACAGGTAATTTTCTATATCCATTTCTGTAGTGTCAAATGTTGCTCCAAAGGGGCAGGTGAAAAGGAAGGGTCACAACCTGTACCAGCCTGGTGTGTGGAACCAGGCCTGAAAGGGAGCAGGCTACAGCCCTGGAGAAGAGAGGTGCTACATGCTGACTTACTATGGACTGAGCCTAGCAGGTACCACCTTTGTTTCTAACGTAGTAATTGCAATTACTAGAAAGTTCCCAAATCTAAAAGAACAGAAATTTTGTTCTTTGGATCAGTTTTCTAAAGCACAGCTACTTTCTCTGCTGTTAACTTGTTCTCTATTCCTATCCTTTTTCCTAATTTTTAAATAAACAGTCATATTAAGATCATTGGAGGGAGAATCCTTAAAAAAATTACTTCATTAAGACTATTCAGGTATTCATGAAGTACTGAAATATGGATAATGACTTGAATGTGTCACTAAAATGATCATCTGTCCCCAATTAATATTGATGTATTGCAGTTGTGAGGGCTTTTAATGATCACATTACTGGGAAATTATTGCTGCTCATATAATTTGTCCCTATAATCATGTATTTATCATAGATACAACAGACAAGTTCCCCAAGAGGCCTATTAAAACTCTTATTCTGCTGATTCTTAATTGGTAGAGAAGACAGTCTTTACAGTTTCTTTTGAAAGAGCAACTGTGTTTTTATCAATATAAATACCTCTTTTTAATTGCAATGTATATATGCCACACATACTGTACATTTTATGGGCATGTAATGTAAGACCACCTGTATTTGGTGGAGAAGGGGGAATGGATAACAATTTCACAGATACCAGACTGACTTCTGTTCAAAAATTGCACTGAATAACAGAGGATGCGAGAAAAGAATTGAAAAAGGCAATAATTTTGCTGATCCAGTTTAAGGCAAAGTCATGAAATCTTTAGTCACAAGACTACTTTTTAGGTGAATAGTCCCACAGAAATGGGACTATTCACCAGATAATCACCCACATGGGCAAAGGATGAGTCCCATCTCTCTCCCTCTCCCCACACTGGTTCCACAGGTACCAATAGCATGCCTTTAGCAACATAGATTTCAGATCACTGTATTTCATGGGTTAGAGAATAAATTAGGGCTCAATGTTTAATCACTAAATCTTAGTCTGCAAAGGTTCTTCATCCAATTTAATTGCCTGACTGCTTCTACAAACAGATTACAGATGAATGTTGTCTCCCCTCTGTATTTGTATCACTCACTGAAAAATTTACATGGCCACTGGGCATACATTTTTTTAAAATTAAAAGTCTAGAAACCTAAAATTACAGCCTGATGTCCGTGTAATGTAACATGATGTCTGTTGAATCAGTAGTTCCTATGGCTACACAGTGTATAAAATCTACAGACTATTATGTATGAAGTTCATTGGTCTGGTTTCTGCAGTCCTAGCACAGGCAAATCTGTTGGTCTCAATGGGTTTTTTGTCTATTGATGGACTGGAGGAACATATGCATCTCTAAATAGGAACCATCAAGTCATGAAATCCCAAACCTGTCCAAGGAGACAGCGCCCTCTAGTAACTAAACTGTAATAAGGAAGAGATTATGGACCAAAGTCTCTTCTGCATCAAACTGGTATGAAACTTGAGTAAGTGAACTGCTTTTAATGTAAAAGAGCAGTTACTGATTTCTCATGTATCTTTGATTCCTTCTTTTCCCATTCATAGGTACTTCAACTAGATTCATGTAAACCATCCAAAAGAGACAGATAATTACTGTCTTCCAACTAGGCTGAGAACTGTGTAAGGACCATCATAGGCTCTGCGGTACATATAAACACATGTGTTTGGGTCTACATGTGTGCACATGCATTCGCTAGCCAAATATATGCTTGCTTTCACACTGCTGCATAATAGGACTATATTTACTTTGGTCTGCAAGGTCTGTTATGACACATCCAATCTTCCTGAACCCACAGAAGGACTGTGTCTTGTTGCCTTGGGTTCTGTGCTTTATTATAGAAAGCTCAATTGTTTTTTTTAAATATAGTTTTAGTTTATTACAAAATACTTTACTATTATGCTTTTCCTGAGGGACGCTTCTCATGTTTATCTATAATTGTACCCAGATCCCTCCATATAGTCCTTTAGGAATCCCAGCATATTTTCCTCCTGTATATATAGACTGGGATCTGTTCTGTACTGCATACTTTGTTCCAGGATAAATAATTACAGTATGCAGTTCTCCACAAACAGAACAATAGTTGGCAAGTACCATAATGTTCTGATTTCTGACTTTTTTTTAAAGCTCTGGCAATTTGTCTGTTTTACAAAAAAATGAAATCAAGAAATAAAAATCTTTTCTGACAGGGATTGTTATATTTCAGTGTTGTATGACTGAAATGGCTGAGACACCTAGTAATCCCCCATTGCATCACTTAAAGACTTGCACAAAAGGGGAGACAGCCCAGTGACCAGGCCTGGTCAATTTCACAGGCAACTCCTGAGATCAGGAGCAGTCTCTGAAACTGACCAGTCTGCCAAGCTACCTGGCAGCAGTGGCAAGCAGCTTGAGGCTGGATAGGCCTCCAAGCCATTCACAGCAAGTGACTTGGGGCCTGATCTGGCTCTGTGTTGCTTGCTGCTGGTGGCAGGACCCAGCTCCCAGCCTCCACTGCCTGCAGCAAGTGGCTGGGAGCTGCTTCAGGCTTTCAGCCCCTTGCTGTTGGTGGCAGGAGCCATCTCCCAGCACTGGCCACATGTGACAAGGGACTCAGAGACAGATCCAGCTTCCAGCCACCTGCCAGTGGTAGCAGGAGCCAGCTCAGGCCCCCCAGGGCCAGCTCAGGTCCCGGGGTGCGGCAGGGAGCAGGGCCTGAGCCCCAGTGTGGGCCATGTCTACTAGCGTAGACATAACCCTAAAGTCAACTTCACAAGGTCAACTTAAAGTTGACCTTGTGAAGTCGACTTAAAATAGCCCCCAGTGTAGACATCGCCATTTAGTCTAATCCTCTGTTAAGCGGCAGGATTTGTTGTGTCTATACCTTCCAGGACCATTGGCTAGCCAGCTTCCAAACTGGTTTACATTACAGATCGAGCCCTACTCTACACTTGAGTTGGTTTTTGGCGATAGTCGACAGGCATTACGCAAGACACCTACAATGCCTTGCCTAAATGCTGGCTACTTTCTTAGCTGCCAGGACGCACTCAGGAATGTCAACCACAAATGCTTTGTGGTTGGCTTTCCCATATGCCTCCTGGCCTCCAGGACTTATGGAGCTGACTTCTGGGAGCACAGCAGCTAGTTCAGACTCACTGCTAAGCAGTCCTGGAACTCCGAGCTGACAGTGGTGATTTTGCTGCCATCAGTATAGGCATTCCCTTAGGTCAACAAGCTGCCTTACATCACCCTGATGTAAGCACATGAACACAACTTCCATAAGAAGCATTGGGCTTATATTGATGTATTGCGGGCATTTCCGTGTCTGTGTAGACATCACAGGTTATTTACATTGGCTGTCATTCTTCTCAGTTTCATGGCCTCATAATTAAAGCCCAGCTTACAAGTCAGACCATCACCCCAGCATGAGTAACTGTCCCTTGTTTCCTGAATGCCCACTCCCAGCTGGGCCGCTGCCCATGATCCCTGCTACATGCTCCCAGCTGGGCTGCTGAGGAGAGGAGCAGTGGGGTAGCAACTTGGCTCTGAGTGGGGAGCTGCACTCAGAGCTGGGAATCTAGGTTCTCAACCCCCAACACTGCCCCCCTTAAGGCTTTGAAGTACTACTGGGGTATGTCTGCACTGGAAGCTCTGTCAAGTTGACTTAATAATGTCAACTTTAAGTCAACTTAAAGCTGACCTTGCTAAGGTGACTTATAGCATCCATATTCAAAAACGCCTGCTGACTGCCCACATCCACACTGGCAGGTGCTAGGTTGACTTAGGAGTGGTCCATTGTGGGTAGCTGTCCCACTATGCACCAAAGAAGAGTCCCTCTCCCATGGCCAATCTTATAAAACAGGAAGTGACCATAGCAACCTCCCAGTGTTCCTGGGAAGATGGAGTCCGAGAAAGTCCTGGACCACAAAGTGCTCCAGCGAGTTGCCAGGATGGTGCTCCACACCTGCCGTCTGCAGCATACCAACACCCAACTCTGACCCATCCTGCTCATGGACAAACAAGTGGCCATTGCCCTCTGGAAGCTGGCAACCCTGGACTCCTACCTCTCTGTAGCCCACCAGTTCAGGATTGGCAAGCCCACCGTGGGGGCCATCCTGAGGCAAATATGCAGGGCCATCAATGGGGTCCTGCTAGGTGACATCATTCCCTTGGGCAACCCGCAGGACATCATGGATGACTTCACTGGACTCAGGGTCCCCAACTGCAAGGGCATCTTGGATGGCGCCCAAATCCCCATCCAAGCCATGGACCACTGAGCCACAGCCTATATCAGCCAGATGGGATACCACTCCGTGGTCCTGCAAGCCCTCATCAATCACCAGGGGCTGTGCACTGACATCTGTGTGGGCAGGTCAGGTAAAGTGCATGATGCCTTCCTGCTACGGAACTGTGGCCTTTACTGGTGCAAGCAGGCTGGCACTTTCATCCCCAAGCACAACAACATCATTGGCGATGTGCAGATGCCTGTCATCATTCTTGGGGATGCTGCCTACCCCCTGCTGTCTTGGCTCATGTAACTCTACACAGCCAACCTGGATGCCAGCAGGGACCTCTTTAATCAGAGGCTTAACAGCTGCCACACGGCCTTCAAGCGTGCCTTCAGCCTGTTTGAAGATATGCTGGAGGGCCATCCTGACCTGCCTACATGTTGACGACATAATCATCCTGGACATTGTCAGTGCATGCTGTGTCCTCCAAAACCAATATGACCTGGGGGGGGGAAGGGTCCCCCACATCTGGGATGCTGACACTGAACAGCTCATCACACAGTTCCAGCAGCCTGATGACACCGTGCCAAGGATGCAGCCGGCCCAGCAGCAAGCGATGCTGCTCTGGGACATGCTGAGGGCACACATTGTCAGCAAGCAGCGCTGAGAGGTGAGACTGCTAGGCACCGTACCAGCACTACTCACTCATCCCTGCCCTCCCCACCCTCACCCACTGATCTCCCCCATCCCCAAAACAATAAAAAATAGAAGACGTGTAATAACACTCTACAGGCTATTTATTCATGGGGCAAAAGGGGAGGGGGGTGGGAGCTGAGGCGGGTGAGGGAATGGGGGGTTTAGGGGAGTGGGGAGGGTCAGGAACTAGTGCTAGCAGCGTGGGGCGGACAACCTGTGTCCTGGGCTAATTGTGATGAGGGCTGTTAGGGTCTAGGGCAGTGGAAACCTTAGTGGGCTCAGGGTAGTGTCCCCCACAAGGTGCTTGAGGGTGCTGGTCTGACACTCCATGAGGTTGATCAAGCACTGGAGCCTCCCCTGCTTGACCCTCTGATGGGCATCCTCCTTCTCATGCCAAACCTTCAGGTCTGCTCTGATCCAGAGCTGCTACATGAAGACTCATCCTGCGTGTGATGCTCCTCCTCCTCCTAATCAGGGCTGGCCATGCTGGGTCTGCTGAAGAGAACCAAAGAACACAGTTTCTCCCATTAGCTAGTGTGGTGTTCAGCCTGACAGTGGCTGCTGTCTCATGACCATCCCCTTGAGTCCCAATCCCTGTCCTTTGGGACAGTGATGCCTTAGTACACAGATCAGGTGCACTGCCCATGGTAGTGAGCCTTGGGAAGCCCTTCCCAGGCAGTCTTTCCTGAGGCCACATGCCAATGGCATTGGGTACATGCTGTCTGGCCTTGGGGCTCCCACCTACCTCATCTCCAGACATACTGCCTCACCGCTTAGCTCCAGGTCCCCTTGCCAGATGGCCCCCTGCCCCTCTGCCCCATGGGAGAGAGTCTCTGTGCCCCTCTGGACCCTGCCTGTCCCTGGGTCATGCCCCCCTCACAGTCCCTGTCCCACATGTGCGCACCAACATGCCTCCCGGGAGGGAACACTCACCAGCAGCTGTAGCAGTGGTCTAGTGCTATAGCCTCTCACCTGGGTCATTCTTGGTGGCGGGAGCCTCCTCTGTTCCCATGTCCTGTCTCAGGGCAGGGATCAGCTCTGGACTGGCATTGTCTAGGGCCAGTGTGGTGCCCTGCAGTGGGGTGCTGGTCTCCCCCGGTCTAGCACCACATTCTTGTCCACTGAGTCCTCCTCATTGCCATCATTGAGGGAGGCGGGCTTGGTGGAGTCAATGGTGGGGGGGGGGCAGGCTGCTGCTCTCCCACCCCAGGAAGGAGTACAGCTTCTTCTAATAGTGGCAGCTGGTGGTGGCTGCCCCTGAGTGGAGCATGGGCTCCTGGGCCTTTTGATAGCCCTGGTGGAGGTCCTTGATTTTCACCTGGACCTGCTGGGTGTCATGGGTGTAACCCTTCTTCGTCAGGCCCTGAGAAATGGTGCTGTGCACCTCCTATTTGCAATGGCTGCCCTGCAAGCAAGAGTGCACTGCCTCTTCCCCCCAGATGTCTGGGAGATCCAGGATCTCCTGGTGGCTCCATGCAGGGGCCTGCTTTCTGCACTGGCTCTGTATCTGCGTGGTTCCAGATGCAGGCCTGGCCAACTCTGGGGAGCAGGATGGACAGGGCTTTGTACTGTCCTGTGATTGCCAAGGGCTTTTCCTGGTGACCGGGGAGTGTGGGAGGGGGCCTGGAGACCAATTAAGTCAATTTAATGCTAATCCCCATCTACACTGGCTTAAGTTGATTTAATAAATTTGATTTAACACTTAAATCAACTTTGTGATGTGGAGTTATTAAGCAGACTTAAGGATGTGTTAAGCTGACTTAATAAAATCCCAGTGTGGATGGATCGTTCCTTTGGCTGATAAGTTGACCTAAAGCTCCAGTGTAGACGTACCCCCAGTGAAGATGTGCACCACCTACAGAAGGTGAATAGTGTGGACATGAACCACCACTGTAGTTACTGCTGTGGCTGTAAACTGGTCTAACATAGGTTGACTTATGTTTATAATATAGATATGCTTGCTTTTTGACTTTCCAGTGAAGAAACTTGACAACCTCCCTAGAGAGTCTGTTTTGTCGTCCTACTGTTTTTAGAGTTAGGAAGCTGTTCCTGAGCTTAATCTAAATCTGCTCTGCTGTAGTTTCAAACATGCCTTTTATCCTGTCCTCTGTGGGAAGAGAAAACAGATTGTCTGCACCTTTATTATGTCAGCTCTTCAAGTATTTAAAGTCTGCTGTCTTCTCTTTTCCAAATAAAACATGTCCTTCAGCCTTTGCTCATATGCTTTCATTCAGTCCCTTTGATCATCTTTGTCACTTGCCTCTGGATCCTTTCTATACTTGTTGAAGTTTTCAAACACTTGGGCAACCTTGAGTACAGGGGCTAAGTATAATTTGGTGGGCCCTGGAACCCTCCTAAATTTCTGGGCCTCCCCTTCACACACCCCAGCTACTGCCCCCCCAGCCCAGGTAGGCATTTACAACCACTTCTCAGTACCACTTGCATTGGTTATCGCTCCTCTCCACACACCTACACATTCCCCATGCTCCACACAGACCCCAGCTACACCCTCCCCATACATACATCAGCTACTTTGGCTGTTTCTCCTTGTCCCTGCTCCCAGCTCAGTGCTGGGAAGAAGCAGCGCCAGGGCAAGCTGGCCAGAGAAGTTTCGGCTGGGGGATGAGAGCTGCTCCCCAGCCACAGGCTGTTCTGCACAAACTCCCTGCCAGGCTCAGCTGACTCAACTCTCTGCTGGCTAGAGACTGGGTCTTTTGGCTAGGTAGGGGCTGTGGCCAGGGGTTAAATGAAAGATAGGGGGAATGCTGCCCCTTAAAAATAGGGGCCCTGGATTGCCATTCCAGTGCATCCTGGTTTACTTTAACCCCTTTGTGAGTACTTACAATTAGAACTGAGATGAATGGATTTGTGATATGATGTATCCCTGCCTCTCTGAGCTTCCAGCTTGTGCGCTAGACTCTGAGCTTCCCCATTCTCAAAGCAGCTGATAAACTGGGATTTTCTTCCACAAAAGCTCATGCAATAAATAAATTTTGTTAGTCTTTAAGGCTATGTCTACATCAGGAACAGTTAGTTCAAACTTGTTAGTTCGAACAAATAAATTTGAGGTTAGTTTGAACAAACCTCAAACTTCTTAGGTCAAATTGACAATATTGACTAGTTTTACCTAGTACGCTTTGTTAGTTCAAACTAACTGCCCTTAGTTCAAACTTATTAAGTTCAAACAAAGGGTTAGTTCAGACCTCCACCAGCCTTAGTTTGAACTAACATTCAAACTAAGAGCTTTGAACTAAGCACCGGAAGTTACTAGTTCCATCTAAGTGTTCCTTAGTTTGAACTAAGGAAAGCCTGATGTAGACAGCTAAAAAGTTAGTTCAAATTAAGCCTCCTTAATTCAAACTAACTCACCAGTGAAGATATAGCCTAAAAATGCCATAGGACTCCTTGTTTGTTTTGCTGAACTAGACTAATATGGCCAATCCTTTGGAACTTGTCTAAAATTTCACTTCTCTAAGAAAGAAAAAAAAGATCATTATGTGAAGAGGTCCGTCATAGGTTTCACCTTATTTTTATTTATTTAATTATCAACAGTAGTATTCGGGATAGTACCAACACTTCCTTGCTTTAATCAGAGAAGCTTAAGAAAGGGAGAACTAAGCGAGAACAATCTAGAAAGACAGCAAATCCTCACCGAGGAGAAATCCAGGAAAGCATGTATAATTATCACTTTAACATTTGCTAACAATCTGCTCTGAGTGCTGACTCATATTTGGGTATCAGATATGTACAGTTCAGTTTCTGGGTGGAGTTTGACCTTTTGAGTTGTATTTGGGCCTTAATTACTTGGATGGGGGGGCGGAGTAGGGAGGATTTTGAGAGGAGGAAGGTAAAGCCATATGAATTCTGGCAGAGTTTTGCCCCTGGCAGTATTTTGCCTTCACATTGTATAAACCTGAAAACACAAAAATAAAACACAAAGCTTCAAAGCAAAACTGGAAAACAAATCTCATAAATGCTCTGCCATCTGAAACATCTGAATATAATATAATGTCTTTGCAAGCATGGGACAGAAGTGACAGAGCTTAAACGTTAACAGTGATGTTAACATTATGAAGCACAGGTCATGTGCATGCTCCATATCACTCAAATAAACTAAAAAAGACCTTCCCAAATTCTATTATAATTATTTTTGGGTAATGCTTACATTTTTTCTGAACAAACAAGTAAAGTCTAGGCCTCACTGTACAATGCTTTCAATCTTAATAATGAATAAAGAAAACCTCTTTTATTTATTTATTTATTTATTTCTACTGTGTTCCACCTTAAGACCTAAATACAAGGATTCGGACACCATAGTTGTGGGCACTGTACAAATAAATGTTCTTCCTGATTCAGAGGAAGTAGGCAATATGAAACATGTAAATAAATTTGAAGAGGACATGCTCACAGCAGAAACAGGTGCATTTACATCAATTCATAATCAGAAGTGTTTGTCAGAAGTGGCCACCAGGTTAGCCAACTGACCTGCAATTTTTGGATCTGGATCCTAGCATTTCTGAAATTTGAGACTGTTTGGAAGAGAAGTGTTGGTCTCTCTCAGTCTTTTTCCTAAAGCATTTTTCCCTCTCCTTGAAGTGCCTGAAACTCTTTAAAAGCTCTTTGACTGCATTTCAACAAAAGAAGAATAGCTGCAATGATTTAAGCTTTTTTTTTCTTTTAAAGAAAAGATTAAATAAAAAAAAAAAGCCTCTTACATTTGACCTGACAGGTCATATGCCAGTTTCAGCTATATATGATTTAAGGAAGACAGGTTATAAACACTGAGAAATGAGGTTTATAATAGAAACAACTGACCCTGAACTTAAATGTTGCAACTCCTATGATATGACAGGAGCTGCTTGGCACTATCTTTCCATCTACCACTTCAGTCAACAGACAAAAAAATACGTTGCTTATTTATTAACTTGTAGGTTAGGTTGCCCATATCCATGCATTCCATTTTTCCTTTTTGCATGGCAGTTGCTTACCATGCTTCTAAGATTCAGTGATCAGGCAAAGTTAATCTCAACTGAGGTTATTAGTATCAAGGTGGCTGCTTTAGAGATTTGGTTTTCATGTATGTTTTATGAGCTTTGAAGGTTACTCCCCCCCCATCCCAGTCTTTTCTTTTTTCTGATAGATTAGGTGAAAAGGAAACAGTTTGTTCATCAAGAGATTATAAACTAAAGATGGTTTTCATTGTGAAAATACAGAGAAATAAATTATACTTTGGATACTTCTATCATAAGTCAGGAAACTAAGGACTTTGGCCATGCATATGAGTATTATACTGCATTGTGGAGGCTGAAAGTCAAAGGACTTCAAGTTTACTTGTCTGAGAAATAAAACCTTTGAGACTGAGTTAAGACCATTCTAAGACATTTTCACTTTTATTGAGACAACATTAGATCTGGCTGAGCTCTAGCACCTTGCAGGATATTGCCTGTTTGGAAAGCTCTCTAAAGCTAAATAGAATACAATACCTTTGACACTCTACCAGCTTTCACACCTTTGAGATATGCCTGTTCATATCTACAGCTGATGTAAATTGGCATAGGTCCACTAATTTCAACAAAACCATGCCATTTTACAGCAACTGAAGATCTGGTTCTTCACATGTTAGTATGTGGTGCATTATCTGAAGAGCCAAACTGCAAGCACACCAATAAGCCACAGGGGGTTTGTTTTAGTACTGTGTAAAAACCTCCATAAAGGATTTGTACATGAGATGTAAAGGAAAATGGAGGCACTACAAGAGAAAGATGAAGCTGGGATCCTATTGATGTAATTTAAAGCCAATCACAAGAATGAAAGTAGCAGGATCGGGTCTTAAAACTTTAAATAAACTATGAATCTACAGGCCTAGAAGGGGAGGTCTATGCAACAGGGAGAAAGGACTATTTCTGAAGTATGCCTTGTGACAGTTTATGAGGCAATTCCACCCCATAAGGGGCAGATCCTCAGCCGGTATAAATTGGAGTAACTGTGTTGACCTCAACATACTACTTTACAACAACTGAAGAGCTCTGCCCTCATACATCGTAATAATGCCTGTGTTCTTTCTTTTCCTCTGGTTCACTTTTTTAGCAGAGTTAACTTCTGATATCTCATGCAACAGTACAGTAGGAAGCCATTCATGCCATCCTAAGAACAAGCTGTATCGTTTCAAGCATTCAGCTTCACTACATGTTTTGAACAAGTAACCATTAAATGTCCTTCCTTTAAAGGAGAGGAATTAATAGCTACTGCATTAAGTACTGCTCTTATCGTTCAACAGATAGTATTCATAATGTGAAGTTAATGAGAATGCCGATCAAGATGGTATACTGTATGTAAAGATGTGCAAATGAGGTGTTAGTTTAAGTAAAAATTCTGTCATTTTTTAATTTGTGAGCCAAGGAGCCAATTTAAGGACACCTTTTTAGGAAAAGGTAAATTTAAGAAATGATAAAATACCTAGCTCTAAACATCTTCAAGAATAACTGTTTTATGTCGTTTAAACAGAAAGCATAGACTGGGTTCCTGATACCTTGATTAGAACATGCCTATAATACGGGGATAACTAAAACAAGACACACTAAATAATGAAAGTCAGGACTTACAGAACCACCACAACTGCTTTCACTGGCATAATAATGATGTGCTCATCATTTTTCCTGCATTTTGGGAAAAAGGTGGGAGCAGTGAATCCAAACTGCTGGCTTGAACACATTGCATTGCTCTGTAGCAGCACATGTGAACGATTCATGAAAAACCTCTCAAAGCCAGCAGAGCTATTCAAACACAAGAGTTTGGGGTGGGGGTGTGGCAGGAATGCAGGAGATTGTCCCCAGCTTTGAACACGTCCTTAGATCACTGCCCATAACTCAGATTAATCATTTATTCACAGCTGCTGCAGGTCTGTCATCTGAACTAGACCCAATCAGCAATGTTCTGACAGATTTCTTTCACTTTATAATATGCAGATTAGTCAAAAGCAAAATGTTTCACTAAAATGTTGATTTTAACAAAAGTATTTTAAAAAAGAGAAATGTATTTCATTTGTTTAATTGAATGAAAATTAGAACAAAATATTTGGTTGACTCAAAATGAAGTGGTGAGTTTTACTGTCAGCACGTAACACCAAATTTCTCTTGTTAAACCAACTCTGTTGGTTTAATTCTGTTTCTCAACAGATTTATTTTATTTTATTTTATTTTATTTTTAATGGCAGACTTTTCCATGAAATAGAAAGACTGGTTCCTGCCCAGCTGTACTTGACACACATTGACACAGTAGCTTTGAGACAGGCAAGATTTTCTCCTCCTGTCTTAATATAAAATAAATAAATTTTAAAATGGGATGAGGGCATTTTGGATGATTGAAATGTAGAGGGGAATTTTCTGGGGAAGAAGAACAGAGAAGAGCTGGTTTGACAACCTTTAGTACATAAGAGCCATGATTCTTAGTTAAAGGATTAGTCTGGAAAATTGGAGGCTGAGAGGTGACATAACAGTTTTCAGGTACCTAAACAGTTGCTACAAGGAAGAAGGAGAGAAATTGTTCTCCGTAACTGCTGATGATAGGACAAGAAGCAATGGTCTTAAATTACCACCTGGGGAGGGGGTTAGATTGGATATTAGGAAAAAGTTCCTATACATTAGAGTAATTAAACACTGGAATAAATTGCCCAGGGACATGGTGGTCTCCTCATCATTGGATGTTCTTTAAAGCAGATTAGACAAACATCTGTCATCAATGGTCTAGCTGGTACTAGATTCTGCCATAAGTGCAAGGGACTGGATTCGATGACCTCTCATGGGCTATGTCTACACTACAGATTTAAGTCAATTTAAAGCCCCTTCAGTCGACTTAAACAAAGCCCTGTCCACATTTGGAGTACATTAAGTCAACTTAAGGGCTTTTTTAAGGTGACTTAATAACTCTTACCCTTAAAGTTGACTTTAAGGGTTAAGTCTACTTTATTAAGTTGACTTAACACAATGTGGACATTAAAGTCAACTTAATCAAGTCAACTTAGCGCAGTGGGGCCATGTAAGTCAACTTTATAAAGTCAACTTAAGCCAGGGGACCCATTTAAAGTCAATGTTATTATAAATGGGTTCCCTGGCTTAAATTGACTGTATAAAGTCAAATTAATGCAGTGTGGACTCACTAAGTCGACTTAATAAGGTCTACTTAGAGTTGACTTTAAGTAGACTTTATTAAGCCTACTTAATAAAGTTGACTTAGCTTTCATAGTGTAGACATAGCCATGGTCCGTTTCAGTTCTGTGATGCTATGATTAAATGAAACAACGCATTAGGAAATTTTAACTGATTTAAAAACCTTGCTACATGAATATTAGAAACAAAGCAATCATAACAGCTTTCGTTTTTTTAAAAAAGACATTTTACAATATAGTTTTCAGATCTCTCTATTTAGCAAGCTGTTGTCATATAACAGAGTCAGCATCATTACAAGATATATGACATTTCTAGTGATTGTATGAAATGGAGTGAAATCTCTGTATGCAAGTATTTAACAGCCCAGGTATATCTATCAATTGTTAATATTTTAAAAACAAAACAGGTGAGCTGTTTTGGGTGTCCTCCACCTTCAGGCAAATGTATTTTGAGTACTGAATAAAAAGTAACCAGCTACCTAAGTACTCATCTATTTTCTGTCTGTTTTGTTGAGTATGTATTTAGTGTTCTGATTTTTCCATAACCACAAACATCCATTAGTTTTTTAACCATTTCTCAGTTGTTGGGCTATTTTTTTCTTTTTTCAGTGGGAGACTACTAATAACTGATCAAATACTAGCAGATAAGAGATAAAGTCTTCATTTCCCTTTATATAATCATTCCCACTAGGAAGTTCCAGGGAGATCACCAAAAGAACATTGAGTAACAAATATCCAACAATTTGAGATATATGGTTATGGGTTGTGTTCCAATAATTGCTAATGACTTGGCGCATCTACTATCTATACATAAAACCTCTTTCTTTCACTATAATATCTTCATCCTTTAAAGATATCTTTTGGGGTGGTGCTACAGACATAGGTTGTAAATGAAAATTATTCTTTCTTTCTTTCTTTCTTTCTTTCTTTCTTTCTTTCTTTCTTTCTTTCTTTCAAATCTGTGGTAGTCTACCGATGGTTACACTGCTTTTCTTTTCTTGTTCAGTTATACTGTTGGGTTGGGTTAAGGCACACCCAATCCACTACTGCTTTGAGCTGGCTTGCTTGATAGTTCCATAGAATATTTGGAACAGCTAGTCTTCCCTGTGTGATAGATTTATGCAATGTATCTGCTTGAACTCTTGGGCTTTACTCATTTTATATAAGGTCTAATAAAAATCCTGTGCATTCCTGTTAGTGTTTTATGTGGGATAATCACAGAAAGGTTTTGAAACAAGAAAGATAGCCTTGATAGGATATTCATTTTGATTGTGCCTGTTCTTTCCAACCAAGAAATCATGTACATCCCTCAACACTATAGGTCTCTTTAAATTTGCTGACATAGTAGTTTGACATTTCAATCACAGTTTATCTAAATTGTTTGAGATTTGAATCCCCAGGTATCTTATAGAATTGATTATCTATTTGTACTCCTATGTCTTCTGGACACATGATTTTTCAAAGCCTGTTAATTTATAACTGACTTTGCATGTTTGACATAATTTATTTTAAATCTAGATGCTTTCTCAAAGTCCTGGATTTCATTAGAAACTAAATTCAGGGAAATATGGTATGGATAAAATTAATTCTACGTCATCTACATATAATGCTATCTTCTTATGTGCTCCTGTGAGTTTTATTCCTGTAGGGAATCAATTGTTGCTTATCCTTAGTGTGAAAGGCTCCAGGGCCTTTGCAAAAAGTAAAGGAAACAATCTATATCCCTGCCTAGTTCTTCTATATTCCAAAAAGGCAGCTGTGTTAGTCTAATTCAATAAAACAAACACTGAGTACTGTGGCACTTAAAGACTAACAAATGTATTTATTGCATGAACTTTCATGCAATAAATACATTTGTTAGTCTTTAAGTGCCACAGTACTCAGTGTATTTATTGCATGAACTTTCATGGGAGAAAATCCCACTTTGCCATCTGACAAAGTGGCATTTTCTCCCACAAAAGCTTATGCAATCAATGAATTTGTTAGTCTTTAAGTGCCACAGGACTCCTTGTTAGTTCTTCTATGGAACTCTAAAAGGGGAGAATTAACCTCATTAACACACACAGCTACATTTGAGCTGGTGTAAAGAGCGAGAAGTTATTGATTTAAGGAACTAGGGGCCAAAGTCCATATGGCACAGGACTTAATGTTCCTTTCTGTTCTGCCAACAGCTTTCTCTGAGTCTAGTGATACAAAGAAAAACTTATTTTTCTCTTTTTTAGCTGATTTTATGGGTTATTACAAATAATTTCTGAATATTGTCTGATGAATTCAATTTCATCTTTATGTATGCACACTGAGAACAGACCTTGTAACTGGTTATGTGGTGTTTTTGCCAGACTTATTGTCATGATTCAACAGAGACAAGGGCCTATAGGAAATGCGTAAAGTAAGATCTTACTTTCCATTTTCAGGGAGAAGGATCACAGTAACTCCTTCTGACCTGTGAAAGTTCCTCACACAACAAGATAAACCTGAAGGGACCCAATAATGTCTCCATAAACACCTTGTAAAATTGTACTGAAATGCTTTCAGGTTCCAGTGTTCTGCCATTTTTCAGACATGTTATTTCCTGTAGAATTTCTTCTTCTGCTATTTTGTTATCTAAAATTCTTTATCAATGTTGTTCATATTTGTCAAACCTGATATTTTTGAATAACTCCAGAGTTTAGATAATCTGAAGTACAGAGATTTTTAAAATAAGAAATAAATGTAGCACATTTTATGAGGTTTTGTAACTATCTTCTGATTATTCTCAATTAGTGAACTAATGTGTTGCTCTTGAATACCATTAAGCTTCTGAGACAATAGCCTATCACATTTTAGTTCCTTTATTAAGGTAACTTTTTTTTTCTCTACAAAGGGTTGTTCAGTGGCATCTGTCATCAACGTATTCAGCTTCTCTCTAAGAGTAGTTCATCGTATACATTTTCTACTTTTTTTTATGAATATCTTGCAAACTATCTAGGTGCTGTTCTAGTTCAATCACTTGTAATTCTTTCTTTTTTTGCAATCAGTAGTCTCTGCATATCAATTAAGGCCTAAATATTTATTTACCTGCCTCCCCCTAAAGGCCTTTTATTACCATGTCCATTTCATTTATGTGGAAGTATTGAACAATGTCCTTTTTAATGCTGCAACCCAATCTGTGTCTTGGAAAAGCAAGAAGTTCATTTTCCAATAAAGTGATCTTTAGGACTCAGTTATTACTTCCACTGGCACATGATCTGACCATGTAACATTGCCTATTTCTGCAGATCGTTGCTGCTTCATTAAGGATTTAGAAAGTAACATTAAATCTCTTTTAGTGTATAAGTGATGAGAGTGTGACTACACAATGTAATCTTTTTCCCTCAGGAGCTATTTTCTCCAGCAATCTCAGAGATTGAATTGTTGACACAAAGAAGTCAATGCTCTACCTGCTTCCCTGTCCCTCTTTTTTGTTGTTGTTGTTCTTTTTTAATCATATCTCTCCCATTAAGGAGGAGGGAATTCTCCTCCAAGTATAATTTCCATGTCCCTAAAGTGTTGCAACATTTTAATGAAGGGTTTTTTTTTCCCCTTGATTTTGATTGGGAGCATACACTGAGCCCATTGTTATTAACCCAGTAGTTGTGCCCTTCAACACTATAAATCATCTCTTTATCCTTACATTGATCTTTAATACAAAAAAAGTAAGGTTTTAATTAATATTATGCCCTCTCTTTTTTAGCTAAAACAAATGATGTGTGTTGAAACCCATTAAATTTCACGGTATAACGCTTTCCCCCACCACCAAATCAGTTTGTTTAAGTAAGAGTAGGTCTGTTTCAGTCCGGCTAAGGCTTTTCCTTTTGATTACATTCATCACTTAGCTATTCAAAGATGCTACTTTAAGAGAAAAGAAAAAGACATTGAAGATAACTATTTAATTTATGGAAAGATCGCAAATTGTGTATGTTTAGTTGTTTGAAGGTATGAACCTTTATGTTGCCAACGTAACTTATTTCTAACTGTGCTGAATTCACTGGTTGCATTTGATTTCTATTTGTAAACTTCAGTATCTATGACAGTATTAATTTCCTCCTGCCTTTCCAGTTCCTTCCCCTCTTCTGCATTCCCTTCACTACATTACCTTCTAGAGAAGAAATATCAACATAGCAGGTGAAACAGTCCCCCAACAACTATACTTTGCTGAACCCTAAACCTCTGTGCTCTCCCCATAAACCCTTGGATGACTTGTGTTGATGTCTAGCATTGTCCACCAATGGAACCTTATCCCTTTCAGTTAGGGCTTGATTGCCATCTGAGGGTACGGGAGTAGTTAACACAGAACCCATCAACTCCTCCCTTATAATCCCTTCTTCCTTCTACATTTTAAATACAGAAAACTGCTACCACTAATCCTAACACTTAAAGTAAACTTATTATTTTCTTTATAACATTAACATAGTTACCTGTGACTTCTGTTATTTGGTCTTCTCAGGAGTCACCAAGAGCATTTGTAGTTAGGTTTTGGATTACTACTCAGGAACCTGAGTTCTCTTCTTCAGCTTTGGTTCCAGCATTGCCAGTATGGTCAGAGATTTGTCTTTTTTGCCTTTGCTGGATTCCACCAGTTTATCTGAGTTAACTATCTCTGGAAATCCTAAGGGGCAGCCATGTTAGTTTAGTTCAGTAAAACAAACAAACAAAGAGTCCTGTGGCACTTAAAGACTAACACCTCCGTTGTGGTGAAGAACCGTTACACAGTGCTAGAGACGATGGAAGAGGTGGAAGAGGAGATGCCATGCACCCCTGATTCTGGGAGGATCCCACCCACCACAGCCAGGAGGAAACATAGGGTTGTGGTGGTTGGGGACTCCCTTCTGAGGGGAATGGAAGCACCCACCTGTTGCCCTGACAAGGCCCTTTGGGAGGTATGTTGCCTGCCAGGTGCCTGTATCCAAAATGTTACAGAGGGATTGTCAAGAATCATCCGCCCCCTCTGACTACTACCCCATGCTACTCATCCATGTGGGAACCAATGGTACTACAAGAGGTGATTCTTGGCAGATCAAAGGTGACTACAGGGCTCTGGGAGTGTGTGTGAAGGAGTTTGGAGCAGAGGTGGTGTTCTCCTCAATCCTTTTGGTCGAGGGTGGGAGCCTGAGCGGAGATAGATGCATCCCGGAGGTGAATGCCTGGCTGCAAAGATGGTGTCATCAGTAGGGCTTTGACTTCCTCTACCATGGGGTGCTGTTCCAGGAAAAGGGACTGCTAGGCAGAGATGGACTCCATCTGTTGAGGAAGGGGAAGAGCATATTCAGACTCATACTGGCTAACCTGGTAAGGAGGGCTTTAAACTAGGTTTGAAGGGGGAAGGAGACCAAAGCCCACAGGTAAGTCACAATGTGGGAGACCTGGGGGAAGGGATGGAACATGGGGGTGCTGGGACTGTAACACCAGGAATAAAAGAGAGGGTAGTTGGAACATGAGGGGGAAATCAAATAATTGTCTTAGGTGTCCTAATGAAGCCCTAATACCTGAGGTGAGTGGGAGAGGACAACGCTGAGATAAAATGCAAGGAGGTAGATGCAACAGAACTGAAAATTGACAGGGGAAAGTAGGGCAATTGGCCTGGTATTTTAGGTGCCTCTGGACCGATCTGCTAAGTAGCAGCACTGTAGAAAAGGACCTGGGGGTCATGGTGGATGGGAAGCTGGATATGAGTCAACAGTGTGCTCTTGCTGCCAAAAAGGCCAATGACATACTGGGCTGCATCAGTAGAAATATTGCCAGCAAATTCAGGGATGTGATTATTGCCCTCTATTGGGCACTGGGAGGGCTGCATCTGGAATACTGTGTCCAGTTTTGGGCTCCCCACTACAAAAAGGATATGGACAAATTAGAGAGTCCAGTGGAAGGCAACAAAAAATGATCAAGGGGCTGGCGCACAAGACCTATGAAAAGAGAGTGAAGGAACTAGGCTTATTTAGCCCACAAAACAGAAGACTGAGGGGTGAGTCAATAGCAATCTTCAGCTACTTGAAGGGATGCTCCAAGTAGGATGGAGCTCAGCTGTTCTCAGCAGTAACACAGGACAGAACAAGGAGCAATGGCTTCAAGGTGCAGCTGGGGAGGTCGAGGCTGGATATTAGGAGAAACTTTCTTACTAGGTGAGTGGTGAAGCATTGGAATGGGCTATCTAGGGAAGTGGTGGAATCTCCATCTTTGGAGATATTTAAGGCTTGGTTAGACAAAACCCTGGGTAGGATAATTCAGTAAGAGTGGTCCTTCTTTTTTGGACTTGATGACCACGTGAGGTCCATTCTAACGCTACGATTCTATGATTCTATGAAATTTATTTATTCCATGAGCTTTCATGGGAGAAAATCCCACTTAGTGAGACACTTTGACAGCTCATGGAAAAAATAATTTTTTAAGTCTTTAAGTGCCACAGGACTCCTTGTTTTTTTACCTCCAGAGAGTCTTCTTGTAAGTCTGAGATTTCGATTTCTGTCCCAAGCAATTGGGTATTTTGCTGTTTACCATCTTACAATATGGGATGCTCTTTTTGTAATCTGAGTGAAAGTTTAAATGGAATCCCTTTCTGTAGCAGATACATGTCCTTCTAAGTGCTGCTGTAATTTCCCCCAAATCTAAGAATCAGAATGGACTCTTATCCATATGCCCATACATAATAGTACAGTATAACATGTGAGTGCCATTGAGGAGGTCTGACCACTGAAACAGAAGCTCACCATCCTCTAAAAAATTATGGTGTCCACCACTGCAGGAAACAGAGTTTTGGACTTGATTGATCAGTTGTGTGGTCTGTAATGGCAACTGCTACTTGTATTTGAAACCATGAAATTTAGTGCACTAACCTAAAGTATGGTTTGTGGGTTCTGAGCCAAACAAGTAGGAAAATGATTGTTTTTGTGAACTAAAATCTCAAAAAGAATGAAAATGGCAGCAAGATCACTTCTGTAATCATCACATGACAGCAGAATTATCTTTCCCTTGATCCATGCTTGAATGCAACCATGGCATACCATAGGGCAGTACTGATTATATTTAATAAACTTGATGATTTTGAAATTATGAATATTGTCTGGGTAGAGTATTTTTTTTCTTCTGATGTCCATAGAGGGATGTGACTATAATGATTTTTAAGGTCTCTTACTAGCAGAATTAGCTTTATTAATGAAAAGCAAGCCTAAATTATCCCCCAGTTCTGACAGTAGAAAAGCTATGGAGAATATGCCAAACAGTTCTTTAGATTTTCTAGCAATACAAATTCAAGGCCCATTCCTGGAAACATGTAGCCAACTACAGGTTTTTTTTCTGCTTCTGGGACTACCCTTCACTTATAGTATATGAGCACCTTCCATATAGAATTCAATAGCAACAGAAAAGTTTCTAGTGAATATCATGGAGTATCTCAGACATCTCTCTCTTTGGGATACATATCTTTGTATTGGTAATGATTTCCACATCTTATTTCTTTAACTGGAAAGGAAATGGTTGCTTGGATAAAAGGGAGTGTCAATGTTATGAGAGTTTCTTTTACAAAGGAAATAGCTTCATTGAAGACAAGGAAGATCTTGCAGTATTTATTTAAGATGGCCAGTCTGGATTCTCCTGGTCTACTCTGGAAGACTGTTCCTTAAAGAGATCCCTTTTGCCAATAATGCTTTGCCTCTAGCTCCCACATGCATTGAATTCCAAACTGCATTGTCATAAAAATGACCATGCTGGGTCATATCAACTATCCATCTTATCTTTTAACAGTTGCCAATGGCAGGTGCTGCAGAGGAAATGAACAGGATGGACCATTTGATTGCCTATCTTGTCATCTACTCCCAGTTTCTGGCAGATTTGTACTGTACTGTTTGTCCAATATATGAGGCAGATGGTCATTGCTGGCACATAATGGCATAAATCACATTGGTGAGTGATATGTATCCCAGCAAGAAACCCCATTTCCAACTTTGTCCACATAGCTGCACAAAGGACACCATCACAGGACCTAATCAAACAAGGTACTTCATCAAGGACGCATTCATCTGCTCATCCACCAATGTGATTTATGCCATCATGTGCCAGCAGTGCTCCTCTGCCTTATACATTGGACAAACAAGACAATGGCTGTGTAAAAGAATAAATGGAAACAAATCTGACATCAGAAACAACAACATTCAATAAGCAATAGGGGAACACTTCAATTTCCCCACTAACTCTATTGATGATACTGTAAGTGCCTTAATGAAGCCAATTGATTGAGTAGAAATCAAAGCTTCAAAGAGAAACTGCAAAGTAGGAATTCATATGCAGATTTGATGCCACTGCCTTAGGGTTAAATAGAGATTTCAGTTGGTTTTCCCATTACAGCAGGTGATTTTTTTGTCTCCTTTTTACCTCCCATCCCTCTAATACCCTGTTCTACACTGTTTGAATCTAAACAACTGTGATGATTTTTGTATCAATCTGATCCTATCCTATGACTTACACTTTTCTGCATTTATTTTCCTCCCATTCTGTGAGTTCTCCACCTTCAGTCATCTGACAAAGTGGGGTTTTCTCCCATGAAAGCTTGCACAATAAAGAAATGTTAGTTTTTAAAAGTGCCACAAGACTCCTTGTTTGTTTTGCTGAAATAGACTGACACAGCTATTCCTCTGGAATTAGTCTACTCAGTCAGTAGCACTTGGAGGTATTCTGCTGTAGCTTGGGGAGGATTTTGCTGTGAGGTAGATTCAGCACTTTTTTTTTGAGCTGCAGTGTTATCTTGAAGTAGGTGAGGCATAATGAAGGATTAAATGTTAATTTTAAACTGAGGTACAGTGCAATCACAGATTATTTCTTATTTTGTTTAGGATAAAAGAGAACTGCCACTGTGTCACCAAATCCACCGTTGGGACATCTGCTTCCAAATGTATCACTTTTGGAAGTCATGGTATTTGGTCTGCTCCAAGCAAGTCAATAGAAGTGTTGGCATTTGGCGTTAAAGGAAGCAGGATAAGGCTATATAACTTGGAGAGTGACTTAGCCTCTTGGCAATGAAAGAGAAACAGGGACTGAAGGACATAATACACCTACCTATACATTTTGCTTCTCAACAGTAGATCGGAAAGCACTTCACAAAGCAGGTGTAACTGTCTCCATTTTACAGAGAGTTAAACACACTGACAGAAGGGAAGCAACTTGCCTGAGGTCAGATGACTGGCCCATAACTAAGCTGCAATAGAACCTAGATCTTCTGAATCCCAGTCAAGTACACTGTTTGTAATAGACTGCCCTTCTGCCACATGAAATGTCTAGTTGCAGAATCAAAACTTGTTAGCCTTTTCTGAGCAAGGCAAAGTTACCTTCTTCTCCAACCCTTACCACAGTGCTAACTTATCAGAGATGTCGTCCCACGTAAGTATAGCGAAGAATCTCCTATACTGTTGTGGGACTTTCCTGCAAATACTTACCATACATACTCGGGTATAAACCGATCTGGGCACAAGCCGACCTCCAATTCTGAGCCCCAAAAAGAAGCTAAAATTTGTGACCCAGGTATAAGCCGAGGTCCCCTTTTGTCCTTGGCCCCTAACCCCCCACCCACTGCTGCTGGCTTCCTCTGGAGTTTCTGTCAGCTTCCCTACCCCAAAATCTCTGCTGCTGCTTTTCCCTTGACCCCCTGCTGTCCATTCCTCACTCCTGCTCTCCTGCTCTGCCCTTTCCTCACTTCCATCACCCCTGCTGCCCCTTGCTCTGCCCTTTCCTCACTGCTACACCCCTGCTCACTTCTCAGTTTCCTGCTGTTGCCCCCTGCTCCTCCTGCTGCCCCCTGCTCTGACCTTCCCTCACTACTGCCCCCTGCTCTGCCCCTTTCTTACCGCTGCTCTCTGCTCCTCCACCTGCCCCTTCCTCACTGCCACCCCTACTCCACCCTTCCCTCACTGCTACCTGCTGCTGCCCCCTGCTCTGCCTCCTCCCTCACTGCTGCCCCCCCTGCTCCTCCTGCTGCCCCCTGCTCTGCCCTCTCCTTACTGCTGCCCCCTGGCTCTTCACTGCTGCCCCCCTTCTCTACCCCTTCCTCACTGCTGTCCCCCTGCTCCTCTTGCTGCCCCCTGACTCTTCACTGCTGTCCTCCCTACTCCCTTCCCATTGCCCTGCTGTTGCTCCCCAACACCCTTTCCACCCCTTTCCCCATCACCCCGCAACCCCTGCTGCCACTCTTCCCAGCCTGCCAGGCACCCCGCCATCTCCTGTCCCTGCTTCCCTGGGGTCCTCCTGCCACTTTCCCCAGACTCCCCGACCCCCCCCCCCAAATGCTCAAGCCCTGCCACTCCTTCCCTGGCCTCCCTGAACCCTCCCCCAAACACTCCCAGCCGTCCCATCACTTTCTCCAACTCCCCGACCCCCTCCCCAGCCTCTGGTCCCTGCTGCACCTTCCCTGGCCTCCCTAAATCCCCCCTCAATGTCCAGGCTGACCCCCCCCCCAGGACCGCCTTACTTGGCCGCTCCCTTCCTTCCTCCAGCTCCAGCACCAGCCGACTGCCCAAGATGGCTGCCCAGCAACACTAGGGCTCTGGCCTGCCACGTGGTCAGGGAAACTGCTGGCTGGGGCTGGCTACCATATTCTCTCGAGTATAAGCCAAGAATCTGTTTTGAAGCCAGTTTTCAGGCACAAATTCTTGGCTTATACGTGATGATATACGGTATTTTAATATTAACAGTTGCCTTTTAGGTAGAATTTTAGCAGGGATCTATCACCCAACTGGTCTAATCTTGGTGACTAAGCATTGGGCTTTTGACCACCAGTGTGGATGGCTGTCTTTTTTAAATAGCTTAAGGTGCTTATATTCTTGTTCAAGAGGACTGGTATATACACATCAATCTAGTGTCTCTCCCTCTCCTTCTAATTCCTCATTCAATCTCAGTGTTTCTGCCATGAACTAGTGCCCAGTCATCTCCCACCCATCTTTCCCACACTGGTTTGCAACCCCAGTCTCAACTTCTCTTCCTCCCAGCTCCTAGTCTTCTTGCTCATCCCATCCTTATTTATCCCTTATCTCAGATCCCATATTAACTCTCCTCAGGTTCCTTTTGTCAATCTACTTACTTCTTTACCATCTTCCCAGTCTGACTTTTGTCCCCTCTGCAGCAGTCAGGCAGCCACCTCTGCTGCATTGTCTTAGCATTAGCAGAGGGTCACTGAGCACACAGGTGAGGCAGAGTTCCTTCCTTCTCAGTTCCATTGCACCAGCCCCACATACTGGTTGAGAGCA
The DNA here is from genome assembly GCA_007922195.1 of Podocnemis expansa. Taxonomy (NCBI): domain Eukaryota; kingdom Metazoa; phylum Chordata; order Testudines; family Podocnemididae; genus Podocnemis; species Podocnemis expansa. The sequence goes on along the minus strand of ML682018.1, from coordinate 4,893,433 downwards.
TCCTGGGGCAGCAATTATAAGGAAAGCACAGCCTTTTCCCTGTAAATTTGTGGCTGATCACTCCATGGGGGTTGAGCATGCATAATAGGTTCAACACTAGGAGCTCTGAAGTGCTGAAGCATGCTCAGTGAGGAGACACTCCTCAGAGATTTCAGCTGCTAAATTAGTCCACTGAGCATGTGCAAATACATTCTTCAGACTGAGAATTTAGCCAGATTTGGGCTCATTTTCTTAAACAAAATCCTCTGATAAAAAGGTTAACCCCTGTCAAAATTTAAGTCTTTGTTCCATAGCATGGGAGCACTAGCACTTTGAGAAAGGACTGCCTTAAAATAGTTGAAAAATATTTTTCCCCTGCTGTTGTGCTCAGAAATGGCTGAGCTGCTTGACTGAAACTTTCAAAATAAGTTTAACCCTGAGGACACCTGACATGGAAGTCTGCAGCACTCATAGTTAAAGTTTGGCAAGACTATAAACACTGTAAAACAAAAATTTTTAACAAAGTACTGGCTAACCTTAATAGATGCTACTATCAAACTGCCTATAAAACAGTCTAGAAAGGAGCTCCAGATAATGCTAGGATTTTTTCTACTGCTTTTCCACTCTTCTCAATGGACAGGCAGTGCTTCTCCAACAAGGGAAAAAACCTCTCTCTCTTCCTTCATTGTCAGATTGGACAACAAATTTAGTAATTCTAAGATCTGTTAATTGCAAAGAATAAGATTTTGGTGATCTCCTATAGAAGAAAGAGAGGAGGGTTAGCAGGAAGTGAAACTTTCCCCTTTATACACAGAAATCAACCCCAGCAAAGCTTACATAAATCATTGTTCCTAAAGTCTGTTAATTAATAATTGCATTAAGCTGGTTGCTATTAAAATATTTAGCAGTTTCCAACTGCCTAAATCAGTAATGCCTATAGGATTATCAATCATCATCTAGACCAGTAAATTAGCTTTCACTTCATTTAAAATCTGCTTGAATAAGCTTCATTATATATGAGCTGGAGATCCAGATCAGTTATAAAATTATCAGTGTTTCAAATACATGAAGTCTCGCGTATGTCTAACTGGATTGAACATAGATGGTTGTTTAAACAAAAGGTTCCTCCCATCTACTTTATTGGAGGACAAATTTTACAAGTTGGTGGGAGATATAAAACCATTTGCAAGACTGGAACAGCATTTCGCTTTGTGTGAAAGAAACATAAAACAAGGCAGGGAAGAAAAAATAAATAGATTCATATCATGGATATACAATATTGAGCATTAAATTGCTAAATATTTAAGAGGTTACATAAGATGTGACAGAATATGGTGATGGCATGTACTTCTCCACAATATACAATTCCTTTTACAAAATGTAGGGGAACAAGATGGCTCACAGAATAAGGTCCACACTCTCTTGTTTCTAGGTTGCTGGTCCAAATCAATGAATAGTGGGTTACTCACCAGTAACCGTCCTTCTTCGAGATGGGCTGCTCGGAGCCATTCAGTAATAGGCATCTCTGAGCCAGATTGGTTGGAAAACTTTTGTCCCAGCTTGTCAGGAGAGGGTAGGCAGCCTCCTCCCCTTGCGCCTCCTGTGGCTATATATACAGCCACCTCCCAACCCTTCTCAGTTCCTCAGGGTCGCCAACTCCATGTGCGGGGATGGAGGGGAGGGACCTGAATGGATCCAAGCAGCCCATCTCGAAGAAGGACAGTTACTGGTGAGTAACCCATCATTCTTCTTCGAGCGCTACTCGGATGCATTCAGTAATAGGTGACTACTAGCCATGCTGATGGACGGCGGGTGGAGTTGGCTCTTCCACCTTCAGCATAGTGAAGAAAACACCCCAGATGGGAAGAGGTCCAGCAAGCAAGACTGTAACCAGAGTCAGGAGGTGAACTAGGCCCCTGGCATGGCACAGAAGAATCAATAACTGTGGGCCAACCCAAAGATAGGAGTAGGTCCAACCCTGCCGAGGCAGGCATACGAGGACAGTATGGACCGAGGTCACCATGGCGAAGATGAAGAACGCAACATGACAACATAGAGTTGTGCTTGACTGCTATACTAGGTGGTATAGCACAAGGAAAGGGACCAGAGAATAAGTGTCTGGTCATAAGGCTTTCCAGAGTGAGCTGTAAGGAGATGCTGGAGGCCAGCGGGTATGGGACTAGCCATAATATCCGTAGCCCACACAGGGAGCAAGGAAGAAGGGAAACTTATCCCATGAACAGAGCACATCCAGTCTGAATGGGGAGCCAAAGGATCACGGCCTAGCTGTGACGGCTGCGGACTACATAGACAGTGACCAGAGGAATGAAGCTACCCTTTGTTCTGATCACCATCAGCCCCTGAGAGGCCTGGGCTAAATTGCATAGATGCATTGGGAAAGGGGTGGGGGGAAATCTGGATTCAAGCGAGAAGGGTCTGAGGAAGGTACTTCAAAGCAGTACCCAAAACTTGAAGGCGATAGTGTGGTGATCAGTGCATTGCATGTTGGCCGGGAAACCGTAAGCTAGTGCACAAGTGCACACTTCCAGCAGTGCATGGGACCGAAAATTGGGGTTGTTTAGGGTTTGGGGTTTTTTTAAGGGGTTCCCAGGACGTTAGCACCCACAAGGTAGCATGAGGACCTTCGGTGGTGCAGATGGTTGGTACCTATAAGCATCTTAGTAATGTACGAGCTCACGGAGCGGGCCCATCATTGGGTCTGTAATCCTGTGGGGCTCCAGCATCACGAGGAATGCCCGTATGGCAGGAGTATATGAAGAGGGAAGAGGGGGAGGCAGGGAACAATGCAGAGCCACCACTTGGCCAAGCCATCGGGGTGGCTGAAGGCTCTTGGAGGTCAGTAGCAGGGATACGAAGTCGCGTGCCTAGGGCATTGTTGGGGGGAAAAACAACCTAGCTGCAGCTACGATGCACCTATATGCGTAGGAGGAACAGGGGCAGATAGAGCCAGAATTGCTCCAGAAGTATGGTTGCCATAGGAAGGATGAGTCACCTTCCAAGCATGCAAGACATGGAGTTGCTTGCAAAGAGTCAACTGCGGCACTACCGTGGTATCTTGGGTCTAGGGAACCCATGTGTAGGGTTATTTCCAGATGGATGAAACCCAATAGTACTCCTTGTGGAGGGTATAAGCCTCTGAGGTTTGGTACCTTGGAAACAAGAACTTGACCTTTCCCCCTCTATTATTATATATATAGTCTGGTCCCTCAAGGGAATGGAGAAAAACAGTCGCAGTAAGGCCATAGCCAAGCTCACATGGGGTGGCTTACAATTCGAATTTAGGTCCCCACGGCAGGAGCCTGGCTTACGCCTAAGGGGCAGAGCCCTTACCACGATACATGCCATTGAAGGGCAGAAGGGGTTGGGGTGGGCAAGCACAAGCAACTCTGTGGAGGGGCTTTTGTGCCCAGATTGCGGTGTTGTACCAGCTATGTAGGGCTGGTGCTGCTGAAAAGGGGTGGGCTTTGATGCGGGAGGCCCAGGATAGGTACTCCAAGTACTGTTCCTTGCCAAGGATAAACGCAATGTTGACTCCTACCCCTTGATTTCCTTGATCTGGAAGTTCTGGGTCAGGTATGCTAGGTCCCTGCTTAAGGATTGAAAGGGGAGAAGAGTGAAGTGTGCAAGAAGGCTTACCCTGCTTCTGAAAGGGTGGGCTCCATGCAGTGAGTCCAGGATAGGCTGTCCTGGTGTCGGCCAAGTTTGCCTGCAAGGGAAAGGGCATGTTGCAAAGCCTCAGATTCCACTAGAAAGGTGGGGGGTGTATAGGGTGGCAGGAGTTGGACTGCCCTGCCTTGGCCTTCCCTGGGGGCTAAGGACCGCCATAATGATGTGAGATGCATCCTGCATGGCGGTTGGGGTGGTGGAGGTTCTCATCTAGCACAGGGGTGCCGAGAGCCTTAGTTGAGCTGGTCTAGCCAGTGTTTCAATGGTATGATAGTGAGGGGAAGTGGTCCCTCCCTGACCCAGGAACAAGCATGCATCCTACCTGATGTAGGGTCTTTGGGGAAGCAAGAGTGGTTCTGTGTCCTTAGATGGCTGTGACTGCATGCGTCAGAGCCTCTGCAGCAGTGGCTGGGGCTACTGTGAGACGCGCTTCTCATTCCCGTCAAGCCTGTCCTGTCGCCTACGGGCGCAGGGGTTGTTGGTTGAAGGGTACCTGGAAGAGGGGTGGGAGGGGTGGATCTACTATGAATGCCAAGGTAACGTCTAGGATGTCTGGGAGTGGACTTCTAGAAAGATATAACAGTGGGCAGGGGGTTCAGTTGACATGGCACACATTCCCCAAGGTTGGGGAAAAATACACGGCCAGAAGTAGTGTGCCCAGGTTTGCGATACAAGGAGAACTGAAAGGATCCCGCTAAGCCCCGCTGTCCCCAAAAGGAAGGAAAGAACACCAACTGCCCACTCTGAGGGTGTGCAGGAGTCTTATTGCATCCTGGATATCTAGGGAATGAGGTGGCAGCCAAATAGGCCGGCACCTTCCTTGCCGGTGCACTAAGGTCTGACTGCATCGCAGATGTCTTGACAGTAGGTGGGCGGCCAAATGGGCCGGCCCCTTTGGCGAGGTCTCAGCACTGTGGCAATGGGATGCCGGGGGAGGGGGGAGTCTGTATCCCCATGATGGTGAGAGAAGTGGCATTGGAGAGAAAAGCGTTGTCCCAAGGGGTTTATGGGGGAGGAAAGGTCCCAGGAAGGAGGAGGCCGAAAGGGTTTCTGGTGGGAACTGGGTGTCCCCTCCAAAAGGCAGGTTGAGGGACCATCTGTTACGCAGTAGGGGGTACCCTAGCCTCCCTGAGCCAAGCTACTTGGCGGATAGTTACCGCTGAGGCCATAGTGCGGGCAGCTGTGTCCACCGCATCATGGGCCAAGAGGAGGAGGTCCTGGGAAATTATCTGACCTTCTTCTAGAAATAAATCAAATTTCTCTGTAGCCTCTGGTGGGAGCAGGCGTCGGAATTTCACGACCAACTCCCATACGTTCAGCAAATATCTGCTGGTCAGGGCTTGGTTATTTGCCACTTGTAGCTGGAAGGCCAAGGAGCAGTAGACCTTACGGCCCAAGAAGTCTAGTTCCCTGGCTTCACTGGAAGATGAGAGAGTGTCGCTGGGGGGCTCGCCCGGGCCTAGCGCCATTTGCACCACATCCCTCGGGGGGACCAGGTGATCGGTGAGGGAAGGGAAGTCTGGCTTGGGGACCTGGTACTTAACACTCGCCGTGTCTGAAACTGGAACAATAGAGCTTGGACTCTGCCACCGGGAGGACATGAGGTCCCAGACGCTCGGGTGGAGTGGAACTGTCAGAGGTTCTGCCGAGGCAAAGGCAGGCCCAAAGAGGGTGTCCGGAGGGGGACCGAAGGGTTGTACCTCCATCCCTAAATGGGCTGTAGCCCAGCGCAGCAAATCAAAGTGTGTCGATAGGTTTCCCATATAGTAGCCCAGTGCTGGGAAGAGCACGGTACTGGGAGCTCATTGTAAAGGAGAGGGGGGGTCTTTCAGGGGGACCATTCTTGTTGGCGGAAGTGGAACAGTGACGGTGCCAAAGTGCGGCACCAAGGTCGCTTGGAGCCCCTCAATGACCCCTCCTCTGGGCTGAGAGCGGGGAAGAGTATGAGACTCCAGGGGCGGTTCCAGAGATGGCAAGGTGATGTGCTGCCATGGGGATGGTGCGACAGTACCAGGGTCCAATAGGGTGGAAGATGAAGGGCTATATGTTGAGGGAGAGCGATGGCCATGCTGGACCCAGGCCTCAGAAGTGAAGATCAGTTTGCCCCTTCTAGGTGGGATTGGGGCAGGTGGTATGGGGAGCAGAAGGAGAGCTCGAGCGGCCTCCACTGCCTCAGGAGTTGTTGGCACGAGGAGTGACTCTGAGCAGGCCTGTGGTGAGTCCTCACCTGAGGAAGGGGAACTGCCTGGTTGGGAGGGCTCGTGTTCTTTCGGTACAGGGGTGTACTGCGTCTGTGATGCTGAGGGTGATTGTGGCCAGTGCCCGGGTGAACTTGGCACTGGCGACTCTGGACTGTCCCGGTCTAATGGCACCAGGGAGGCAGGCGATCAGTGCCAGGGTGATCTAGGTGCCGGCAGTACCGGACTATGCCAGGGTGCTGGGGGCGACCTCAAGCGGTGCCGGGTCAGCGCCAAGTTGACCCGAGCTGGGTCTCTGCACCGGGCTGGTGCCCGAAGCCTCGGGGAGAGATTGCCGAGCCTGTTCTGAGGTTAGGGCAAGGCGTCATTGTTCCCTCTCCTTGATGGTCCTCAGTTTAAAGGAGAGATATAGGGAACAGGCTGAGACCAGGTGGTCTGTGCCTAGGCACTGTGGGGATCGTCCCGGGGGAAAGCCTTGCCACACTAGGAGCAGGGTTTGAACCTTGGCATATCCGTGGTGAACGATCTTCCGGCACGACAATGGAAAGCTTCTGCAGTGGAGCTATGTCCATGAAGAGTTGCTTCCAGTCAGGTGAAAAGCTCAATAAAGGACAGGCTGCTTGCATTTGCAAGGAGTGGACGTTCCAGATCCAACGTGCAAGGCAGAAGAAATGAAACTGAGGAGGGGTTGGGAGGGGAACATATATATAGCTGTGGGTGGCATTAGGGGCAGAGGCCGCCTACCATCTCCTGACAGTCTGGGACAAAAGTTTTCCGACCAATCTGGTGCTCTGGCACAGAGACACCTATTACTGAATGCATCCAAGCAGCGCTGGAAGAAGAATAAAAGGGTTTTTTGTTTTTTGTTTTTTTTGTTTTTTTTAGAATATCCCTTCTTCTCCTTAAAGAGATTTGTAATCTGAAAAAAGTGCATGTTTAGTTAATATATCCCAAACACTGCTGGTGATTTTGCTGTCAGTTTCAACCACTTTCATGCTGAAGTTATCCCTCCCTTTAAATCTGTACTGTAGGTTAACACCACAGGATTTCAGAAATAGAGCATTCACAATGAAAGGAAAATGTTGAAGGGACACTATACATTCAGACACTCAATGCTTGCAAGGCCCTTAGTACCAAGGGGCTGCAGATTATGAACTGATCAGCATGTAAGCAGGGAGGCTGTGCAGAGCAATAGAGCCAGACACAGGTTAGTGACAATATAATACCAGGCTCTTACAGCAGTTCTCATGTGCAGCTATCAAAAGTGCTTTAAAAAGAAAGTTCATGTCATTATCCCTATTTCACAGATGGGAAAACTAGGGTGAGTAGCTTCCCTCGCTACAGCTAAAGTCACTGGCAGAACTAGAAACTGAACCCCATGTCCTGTTCCCCAGTCCAGTGTTTTATGCACTAGACTAGATTAGTTTCTGGTACTAGTCTTCTCCCACAAAAAGTTGGATTACTGAGGGGCTATGCAAATAAAAAGTGAGTCACAAGGAGAAACTTGGGAACTTCATTTAAGTTATAGCATGAACCACCAGGGGATTAGGAAAAGATTAAAATAACTAAACATGTAACCTGACTAAATGAAGACTGAGAAAGGAAGTGAAATTAGTTTAAAAATATCCACAGAGTATAATCAAAAAGGAAGAAGATGAATTTTCACTAAAGTAGAAAGAGGGAAAAGTAACAGCAAATGAAAAAAAAAAAGATTGGTAGAAAAATAGTGAAATAGCTAAGCTGGATATCATGTATTGGTGTATCAAACGGACCACCGATAAGAAGAGATAAATCCTATAGACTTTTAAAGGTGGACTGGACAAAATCCTAGATATACGGTGAGAAAGAAATCTCCATTGGCAAGATGACAAACTGTGATTGAGCAGGTACTTCCCTACTCTTCTGTCATTCTACCATGAAAGAGAGTGTGCAAGGAATTTTCTGTGATAAAATGTAAGGCTTTGTTCTCCAGCAGTCCCATTTAGCGCCTTTTATCAAGTCAATAAAAATAACTTAAAAGCAGAAGGAAGAAAAACTACCATTGCGGTGGAAAGAGAAAAGGCAAAACTCTTTATGTAAGAAGGGTTGCATTGTCAAGCTGCTATAAATACATCTGCTTCTATGTTCAAGGTTTAATTTTGTTTTACTCAAGCATTTGTAACCGTTGGGGAAGGCTAAGTAATATCCCTGTATTTGCAGCCATCCTTATCACAAATGATTGCTTTGTGTGGTATGTGTTAATCTTACTCAGTCATCTCTGTCTCTCACCATTAGATTAATAGTGTCCAATTATGCATCCTCGCTCCTGCAGCTATTGTGTACCTATTCTCTAATTCTCTTCATTAGACCAGTGAGTAGGCATAATTATGGTTAGTCATCCATCTTTTTTGGGGACAGTGAGAAATGTATTACAGCAAGTGCCTGATTCTGTGATACTTTCTTGCACAAAAAAGAAAACCTCTGGCTTTTTAAAGCCCTGGAACATCATTGGGGCGGGGGGGGGGGCATCAAACTCTTACTTGGGACCAGAGTTCAGAGAGCAAATTCATTGCAGCCGTGGACAGTGTAGAGTGGGCATGCAGAGAGGAGCTACACACTTAGTCCTTCCCCTTTCCATTTTACTAGTCAAATAATAAGTAGCACAGGGTGTTCAATTTGTCCCTCAGCATTTTTCTGCGGAAAACTGGAAATGACAGATATAGAAAGGACATAAAAGGGGTACACTGACTATTAGCCAAGCAGAGCAATTGGAAAACTCCATTACAGGTTAACTAATGTCTAGGTGAATTTGTAGGAACACTTCTTAAAAAAAATGAAAGGAGATTGTATGTGATTTTTCTTGCCCTTGTTCTACCCCACAAATGTTACCACATTTGTTGCTCTATAGTATGAATCTGCTCATGGCAGTCATCTTTCTATGACTCTCCACTTAAAAGAATCAGTTTCATTACTCTAGAGATCTCAAAAGTATAGATCACTTACTATGTTCACACACCGGGTTATTTTGATACAAGTTGTTTCAATACAAGTTGTATCGAAATAACGCCTTATTTCGAAATAAGTTAATTCAAATTAAGGAAAAAAGCAGGAATCAAAATAGCAAGTTCAGACAACAGTTATTTCAAAACGAGTCACTGTTGTTTCGAAACAACATGTTCAGAAGGCATTGGTTCGAAACAATTGTTTCAAAACAACATTGTTTCGTCCCCACATGGGGGGGAACCCGTTGTTTCGAAACAATGGTGCGTCGTGTGAACATGGCCTTTCTTATTTCAAAACAACCTCTGTTATTTCAAAATAAGACTGCTGTGTGAACACACCCCTAAAGAAGAGAAAATAAGCAAAGTTTTACTGTTGTAAATGTCCACAATGCCTTACATTTCAGGGGATCAATTCCTATTTACATCAGCCAAGAATTTTGGCCCATCACCTCATTTTATTTCAGACTGAGCAACATATATTTCTCATGAGCAGAACCCCGGCCCATAACAATACAGTGGGCATAGTCATGGAACACTGACATCTGACAAAAACAGCTTATGAGCCAAAACAAATATTGTTGCTATGTTTAAGTGAAAACTGAAGGCAAACCAACTGTGTTAGCCATAGCATTCTCTTTACAATGCTTTAATAAATAAGAATAGTTGCATGACCTGTGTGTTAATATATCTGAGTGGTCCAATGTGAAGTAGTATGGATGGCATAGCCAGAGTCCAGGTCTAGGATATGTGATCCAAAAAAGTATTCTAACAGTATAGGAAGAAAATTTATGACTAACAAAAGGATCACGTGTTACCACCAATTAAGGAAAGTGGTTGTAGAAGTCTGTGCTTGAGGAGATGGAAGTTACTCCTTGATTTGTGTCCCTAGTTATCAGCAAGTGGTTTTTTTTAAAAAAAAATCAGTTTATTTAGTATTATTTTCTTCACATTACTTGAGAAGATAAAGAAACCTAAAGTCACATCTCTTCTGCTCTTGTGACTAGATAAGAATGGCTCTGTAATAGCATAGCACTCATCTTGCATAAGCATTCCTCCTCTCAGGTTTGTCTACAGTCTTTAAACTATCTTGGCCCTAGTATTAGACTTCCTTCTTGGAAGTAATGGTTTTGCCATCTCAGGGCTTGTCTGGCCCCAGTCTTCACTGATGCCCAGTACTCTCCAGGGATCTGGTCCAGTAGCCAGCCAGGAGCACTTTCTCTTCTCCTAGGTCAGGGGTGAACAACCCAAAAGATAACAGCCACTTTTAAAAATTCCTTCAGTAACCATGTTTTGAGAGCCACACTGTGTCTAGCCTCCTGCTATGGGGACCTGGGCCAGGGCACTTGCAGCAGAATCCCCTAGTAGGGGTGAGGAGGTATCTGGAACCAGGAGCAGTCCCTAGCAGGGTCCCCCAGTGACAGGGAGTTCTGGATCCCTGAGCTGCAAGCCAGCAGCCAAAGGATCTCATGCAGCTCCAGAGCTGCAAGTTGCAGACCCCTGCCATAGGCCTCCAACTAACACAGAGCTGTCCATGGCACTACAGTTCCCTTCGGCCTACCATCTGTACTACACCAGCTTTAGCAAGGAACTGACCAACTGCCTCTGCTGCTCCATTTTGTATGGCTCTCATGAGCCATTATTGGCTGCTTCTTGCAGTGTTTGATAGGCCAGCCCTTTGCAGCTTCCTACTGATTGGCTGCTTCCCATGTAACCTCCCTAAGTCATTTGGAGGGCTCAGCTCCATTGCCTTTCCTGTGATGGGTCTTTTGCAGGACCCTGAGGCCTACAGAAGTCCACTCGTCACAGCTCCCCCCGCCAACAGGAATGTAGTGATCATTCTATAAAGGGTAATTCCTCTTATCCCATATTTTGGCCCTCTTTAATAGGGTCTTCTCTTTGTCTGGAAAGTTATTAATAATGGTCTTCATACCTCAGTCTATCAGGGTACTTTCCTCTCAGGTCTCTTTTTCTAGAGAGCATTTGCCTTAGTCCTTCTCCCTTTCAGTACAGTCTCTCGCCCCTCACCCTATCTGTCTAGAGAGCTTCTACCCAGTCTTTCCTCTGCTGTCTGAGGGTCTACTTGCTCAGATCTTTTTTACCTGGAGAGGGTCCCTTGCCTCACTTTCTTCTCCAGGATTTTGGGGTCTCTGTATTCCAAGCCTCCAGCTGTGTCTCACAGTTATATTCTATGTTGAGCAAGCACTATTTTTCATCCTTGGTGAACTGGAGATCTTTAGTCAGCTGTTCATTCCTGAATTTGAGATAATCCAGTTCTCTTTTGGCTGCCTCTTACCAGTTCATCAGGTCACCCTCTTTTAGGAGGATGCTCCAAAGCCTGCCTATGCTACTTCTTTCCCTATCCAAAAGTTCTGTTCACTATTCTGATCCTTCTCTTTTGTCTCTTTCTCTGCTGAGACAATTCTTTCTGAAATTCTGTGCTTGATACTGGGTCTTTTAAACTGAGTTACCATGGTACCTCGCTGCACCCAGGGTTCTGTGTGTGTTCCCATATTGACTCCAGGTCTTTATGGTATCTTGTTGTACCCTCTGAGTCTTCTTCCTCTGGGTCTAAGTCAATGCTTCCTGTAAAATCAAACATTTTTCTCTCTGTCCCTTGACTTTAACATCTACCCGAACCAACTTGTGCTCTGCTCAGAGCAGCTGGTTAATAATTTTCCCAAGGAAGATGTTGACCTCAGCTAATTAATTGCTTTTGAAACTTTCTCAGGGGGTCTGTCATGTCTTGGGGATTCTGGCCTCATCTCTGGTTTTCTTTATTCTGGTGTGTTTTGACCTTGTCACCCAGCACATTTGCTTTCTTTCACTGCTGAGCTTGTCTTTGATCTCTTTCCTGCAAGAAGGCAGAGCGAACCACCCAGTCTCTTCCAAAAATTATGGGCCCTGGAAGGTCCTTGACCATGCTGACCTAGAATCAAGTTCCTCCAGGTCAACTGCTGCTCTGGGATAGGCTCAGGTCTCCCTATGTCCTCAGGAGATATACACTAGCAGGTATTAGTCAAGGCCACTTGCCTTCCCCTGGTCTTCCTGAAACAAAGATGTACCCACACCTTGAGTCTACCAGACCCTTAGCTACAGCTCCTCCTGACCTTACTGTGTCTACCCATGGTGCCTCCCTCCCTCTTATTTCTGGAGTAGGCCCTCATCTATTGGTCTATCTCTAATAACAGTTAAATAGTCACTTTCTATTACAGGGCCATTCCTTTTAAAAAAATCCAACCTGGTCACTCCTATTGCAGACTACCAGGTCTCCTAATTCCTTCCCCCTAGTATGACACAAAAGCTTATAGAGTTTTAGGTCAGAAAAGACGACTATGAACCTCCTGCATGATGCGGGCTGCAGAAACTCCCCCCCCCCACACACCCACTCTTTAATAATCCTCTAGCCTATGACTGAATTACTGAAATCCTCAGATCCTTACACCTCATGGTTTAAAGACTTCAAGGTACAGAGAATCCACCAGCAAGTGTCCCATGCTCCAGAGGAAGGTGAAATACCCTTGGACCTCCAGCAATTTGCCTTAGGGAAGAAGTCCTTCACAACACCATATATGGCAATCAGCTAAACCCTGAGCATGTGCCCAACACTCACCAGTAAGACATCTGGAAAGAATTCTCTGTAGTAACTCACAATCATCTCCATCTAGCATCTCACCATGGGTTATTGGGTATATTTCCCACTAGCAATCAAAGGACAGTTAATTGCCAGTTTAGGCTGGCCCATCCTACCGTCTCCTCCACGAACTTATCAAGCTCAGTCTTGAAACCAGCTTGGTTCCCCATGCCCCCAACACATACTGGTCCCCTTGGAAGGCTATTTATTTCAGAGAAAAAAACAACAAGGAGTTGTGTGGCACTTTAAGACTAACAGATTTATTTTTTGCATGAGCTTTCATGGGGGAAGATCCCACTTCCTCAGATGCTTCAAAGATGGGTGAACTTACAGAAAGGAATGAAACTAAATGCAAGGGGGTGTAAAACATAGGATCAAGTCATAAAGTAACAGCAAATCAGAGCAGTTTACAGGCTCAAACCATGGGAAGCCTGAAGTTAAATCCTCTGATGATTAGTAACGTTCATCTAAATTCATATCTAAACTTCCTGATGGCCGGTTTAGATCTAGTAGTTCTTGTGTCCACACTTGCACTGTACTTATCCATCCCTTTTCCTCCTTTGTATTCATCCCTCTGATGTATTTTTAGAGAGAAATCGTGTATGTTCCCCCATCCTTCTTATGGTTAGTCTAAAAAGGCCACACTCTTTGAGTTCCTCTCAGAAGACAGGGTTTTCATTCTTCTGGTCATTCTAATAGGCCTACTCTGTACTTGTCACAGTTTAAATTCATCTTTCTTATACATTGGAGACCAGAAGAGTAAACAATATTCCAGATGAGGTCACAAAAGCACCCTCGGTAATGACACTAACACCTTTCTGTCTCCACTGGAAATTCAACACCTGATGCATCCTAAGACCACATTAGTTTTTTTGACAGGCACATCACTTTGAAGCTGCAGGTCTCCCCAGACTCCTTGCTGTTGCAGTGGTCCATCTAGTCTAGAATTCTTATGGTCGTTCCCCCCCCCCAACTTTGTGGGCTTGCCTGGATCAGTCTTTGGTGAATACCTTTTAGCTTACCAAACACTTCTTCCATGGTCACACCCTTTAGGATTGTGGTCAGCTCAAAAGAAATCCCACTTCTCATAACAGCTAATTTAATGGCATGGAACCCACTTCTTGTGCATATCCTTTCTGGCTGAATGTGTCTGGAATCTTTAAACAGTCATGGCCCTGATATTGGTCTGCAGCCACAGGGCTGCCTGTCTGGAGGCAATGGTTCCCCAAGTACCCTGCCCACTGTGGTTCCTTGCATTATAATAGACATCAGAGAAGCCTTGACTTGAGTAATTTGTATGAATGGAGTAAAACAATATACCCAAAAATCATTAAGGGAAAACTCAGATTCCATTGGCCAAAACCATTTCCTCCTTTCCAATCCCAAAAACCCTATAAAATGATTGGGGTGTGGTAGTTCTCTGAAAAACTTACAATTGAAATTGCATGCCATGGCAAAGATTTAATAGAAGTTTGTCACAGAACTATTCTGATGGATTGTTAGACTTACTCGGGTAGAATATAATCTCGTCCCCACCTCCTACCCTCAAAAATTATGTTCTCATTTCAAGTTCCTTAACTGGAAATACATATCAAGGTAATAGAGTTACAAACCTCAATTTAAATTCTATTGGGGCAAAAAGATCCATAGGGTTAATTAAGAAAGCATTATATGGGCTACTGTTTGAGAGTGGACTAATGACCACAAACCTTTGGGGACATAACTGGGCAGTGCAAATTTAAGAGTTGACAGAATGGTATAATAGGGGTAGCAATAAAGACTGAGCAGGAAGATTTAACAACCTTCTGAGGGTCAATAATTCTCTTACCACAACAGCTGAGACCTTGCCATAAAGGCTTCGATCTTCAGCAGTTTTCCTTACTTTAAAAATCTGGCCAAAATAAGAATTAGGGCCAGATCTGCATTCCTTAACAAACAGGCACAATTCATACTTCTCCCTAGGCGAAACTGATCCTATGTTAGGAAAAATGCATCAGATAGGCATATCCTCAGCTAGTGTACACATGCCTAGCTATATTGACTCCAGTGCCTCTCTGCTGTGTTACATCAGCTCAGTATTTGGCCCAGTATTGCACCCCTGATAACCAACAAGCAATGAGACCACCTAAAGAAATTGAAAAGGTGATAATGAACTCTAGAGGCAGCATTTCAAAGCTATATGTGAAAGACAAATGGATCCTAAAGGATAGCCTCATAGAACATTGGTCTTCTGTATAGCATGGGGATGTGTTCCTCTATGTATGACAGTAAACAAACACTACTTTTTAGTGGTACTTAACATGCCTGTTATTTTAATCACATTGAGGGTGTGTTGTTTGACTGTTGGCAGACAGACTGAAAAGCATATTAAACTGCTTAAAGAATAAGACAGATGTGAAAATACTACTGTACTCACTAGTAGCACTTGGGGACTCACAGCTAAGAAAGCTTACATACTGCATAATGGAAAATTGCTTTGACACTTTTTGATAGAATCAAGGTCTTTTTTGTAGTGTTTTGTACAAGACGGGAACCCACTAATATCTTGTGCAGTTCAGGGAAGCATGGGATATTTAGATACTTGAAAATCCTATGGATGATGTGAGATGGCAGGATATTGAAGTCATGCAGAAATGACCACCATTTCTATATGATTAAAAAAGGTAGGAGTGAGACATTTACATTAAAGAGAGAGAGAGAGAGGGAGAAAGAGAGTGATACCTGGAAAATAGAGAAATTATATGTTACTGAAGCAAATTTACAATCTTTAGCTTCCTTTCCATTAATATAGTAAATTAATCAGAACTGAATTTATTTAAAACAGATGGTAGAAAAATAACATACTTGAAAGTCATAAAAGAGCTCACATACTACATTCCAATAATAACAAGTAACAGCCATGAAAGGATTTTAATGAGGAAAGAAAGAACAGATTCAGACAGATGAAGTGAGCCCTTATGACAGGGATCAGCAACCCAAAAGAGAAGAGCCACCCCCCACCCAAATAAACAAATATTTTCAGAGCCACATACAGTTATGCTGCTCCACTCCCTCCCCTCCCCACCCAGCCCTACTTTTGTGCCCACCCACCTCCAGCATGGACAAATCCCCCATCCCACCCCCTGCCCATCTGCAGCCCCTTCTTTGGAAGCAGACCTGACCTGGACTGCCTGGCTGGTCCCAGGCACCACCTGGCATCCCCATATGCTCAGCTGGCCCTCCAGGTCCTAGCATTCCCCCCACTGAGCGCAGATGAGTCTCCTGACATGCCCGCCCAGCCCTGGGGTTGCACATTCCCTTCCTCATGGCTACCCCTCCTCCATGCACAGCACTCCTGTGGTTAGACCTTCTGGTTCCTGGCATCCTTCAACCTCCCCAAGTTTGTCTGGCCCTTCTGGCTTCCAGAAGTCCCTCCTCCCTGCAGCTGGCCCTTCCAGCACCCCCCTCCTGCCAAGGCTCAGGATGATGCCCCCACCCCAGTGGCAGATGGAGTCTATCTGGAACCCAGGGGCCAACACACATTTGCTCCCCCATGCCTTGGGATCCCTCCTGCTCTACACAGAACAGGGTGATGCAGAGGGTTAGGCACATGAGGCAAGGGGAGAGGGAAATGTGCCAGCCCCCAGGGTGCCAGATAGCCTCTGCCAGGGTGCACGGGGGTACCTGGCTGGTCCCACTACCAGAGCCAGATTAGGGGGTTCCTCACCCGAGCCACCCAATTTTGGGGCACCGGTGCTGCTCCTGCCCTCCCACCGCACAGGCCAGAGGCAGCAAGCAGCTACACCATGGCCCCTGGCACTGTGGGGGAAAGGGGTGGCTGGGACCAGAGGCCACACTGTCCTCCCTCGGCTCCATTGCAGATGCAGGGCAGCTGCTCCTGACCTGGGAGTGCTGCATGGCAAGGGTGCAGGGGCTGCTGGAGAGAAGCAGAGAACAGAGTTCCTCCCGTTAGCTAGTGCAGTGTGCACCCTGACAGCAGCTGCTGTCCCCTGATCATTCCCCTGCTTCCTGGTTCCTATGCTGCCCAGGTCAGATGTGGTGCATGTGCTGGCTAGCTGCAGGCAGTCCTGTCCCAGAGGTTTCTCCTAAGGCCACATGCCACCAGTGTCAGATGCATGCTGTCTAGTTTTGGTGCTCTCACCTATGGTCCTCCCACCCCATCGCCCAACAAGCCACTGCACTGCTCAGCCTGGGGTTCCCCTGCCACACAGCCCCCAGCCCCTGTGCCCCTATGGAAAGTCCTCCATGCCCCCCCCGGCACTCAGTCTGTCCCTGGGCCATGTCCCCCTGCAATCCCTCTACCACAGGAATACCCAGTCCTGCCCCCAGGAAGGGAGGAAAGGTGCGCTCACCAGCAGGTGTAGTAGGGGTTGGGCAAGCTGTCTCCTCGCCTGGGTCCTCCTTGGTGTGGGGGGGGCCTCCTCCTGGTCCTTCAACACTGAGCCCTCTGTCAGGACAGGTATCAGCTCCAGGCTGGCTGCTGACTCTGGGGCTGGTGAGGTGGCCTGCTGCTGGTTGGTCTCCTCCTCCTCCACCACCACAGCTTCATCCACCGAGCCCTCCTCCTGGTCATTGTTGGGGAGAGGGGCTTGCTAGACTCAATGGTGTGGGCTGGGACACTACTGTTCTCCTGCTCCAGAAATGCATGCAGTTGCTTGTCATACCAGCAGCTGTTGGCTGGGACTGCCCCGTCCGGAGTATGTCCTCCCAGGCATTGTAGTATGCCTGCTGGAGGTCCTTGATTTTCACTCAGATCTGTTGGGTGTCCCAGGTGTGGCCCTTCACAGCCAGGTCCCAGGAGATGGAAGCACAGAACTCCTGGTTGTGGTGGCTGCCCTGCCTCATCTCCCCATATGTCCAGCAGATTAAGGATTTTCTGGTGACTCCAGGATGGGACCTGCCTGCAGTGCAGGCTGCTCTGCTCTGGCATCTTGTCAGATGGCATGTCAGGCCAGCTCTGGGAAGCAGGATGATCAAGGGTGAATCCTGCTCTATAGTTGGCCAGGGAAAGGTCTTCCTTCCTGTGCTGGGAACTATGGGAGGGAGGTCTGGGAGGAGGGAGATTTGGAGGACACTTAGGGTGATTTAGGGCTACTCCCCATCTATACTGTCTTATGCCAACTTAAAAAGGTCAATTCAACGCTTAAGTCAACAATAAAGGAGGTGTTTTTAAGTCGACTTAAGGAACAGTTTAAGTCGACTTAAAACAAGACCAGTGCAGACAGGGAGTAATTTAGGTTGACTTAAATGTCCTTAATTTGACCTAACTTGTAAATGTAGATAGCCCCAATCCAGCGCAGACCACAGGCGGTCTTGCCCCCAGGCCCTGGATCAGGCCTGTTCAGTGCTCCACTCCTGAAAGCAGCAGTCCAGTGCGGGACATGGCAGCTGGACAGGGGCAGGCTGGACACCCAGGAGATCTGCTCCATATCTGCAGCAGAATGGAGGGAGGGCAGGGAAGCCTCTGGCTCCATCCCCCCCCCCCACACACACCAGTCGCAGGGGCCGCAATACAGCCAACCAGCCACCTCTGGCCAGGTGCCCCCCAGCTGAATGGTGGCATTTTATGAGCCACAAGCAGCTTCGGAGCCATGGGTTGCGAACCCGCACCTTATGAGAAATCAAGGCAATGATCAACTGAAACAGTGAAAATATTAAATATTCGAGATAGTACAGAAAAAAGAAAAGAAATACTAAGTTGAGTGGCATCAGAGATGGACTGCAAATCATTACATATACCACTAATTTTCAGGGTAGCAACATCTACTCCATAGTCAAGAAAAAAATTACAATCTTCTGGGTCAATCACTGAGTCTAAGCTAAGTAATAATTAAGAAGTACTTAGCACTAAATAAAAATATTTAAAAGTAACACATAGTTGTCATTGATTTAAATCTGACAAATACAGCAACACTGTTCAGTCAGGTACAGTTAAGCTTTTTAACTGTAGTTCCTCTGCCACTGTCTGACAGATTTATTTAGAAGACTTGAAAATACAGTTTGGCAATTTTATCTGTTAAGTTAAGTATCCCTGACCAGCCTCAATTAAATACATCATAAATGCCTCCCTTTCTCCCAGTCCACAGCACCACAATTAGTTAACAGGCTTGTATAATTAGTGTTCAGTAAAATCATTTAAAAAGCAATTAACATTTTTACTACCACATCAAAAACAAAGAGGAGAAATGCTTGTATGCAAATCTCCCATTTACTACTAGTGGAAGTAGCTCTTTCGTCTCTAATGTCAGAATGAATTTATAATTAGCTAATGAAATACAAATTAATTATGTGCAAAACACAGAACGTTTATAGTTGGACACATCCTCAGCTGCTATAATCAGCATAGTTTAACTGACTGCAGCAGAGCTGAACAGCCTTATACCCACTGTGGAACTGGCTCATTTTATGTTATATATGCGTTCAGTCATTTACATTTACTTAGGTAGTTAAATGAACAAACACATATTTATATACAACAGAAAGGGGAAAAGGAACAATGGTACAAGTGAAAAGATTCCATTCAAGTCACTAGAGATATTCTTTACATCACCTAGAATCTGGCTAAGACCCTGAATATTTTGAGCTGATAGTTCAAGACCAAATACTACTGTTACCATGACCACAAATGCACTGACTGAGAGGAATCAAAGTTGTTCCAGAGCAGATCATCTCTCTCCATGTGGAGCAAAGATTCATGTCACCACACAGAAGAAGGTTTCTTGTGGGATATGGGGTGGATGCAAGCAAAAATAATTTTTATGTCATCTTGGCTTGTGCACTTTTCTGTATTATAAGGAACTGAAAAAATCCTCATTGTCCATGAATGGACACAATGAGCCATCAGTGAAGACCTGGCTTAGAGACTGTGAATACAACATATTTCTAAAATAAATGAAATCACTGACAAGATACTAAATACAAAGGTATAAAATAGACTGTGCTTGTAGTTTTATTTCCTATGGACTCAGTACCTCAAGCTGGTTTGCATCCATGGAGTGGCTTGCATGTTTGGGACCTGTGTTTGTATGTGTTAATACCTGACACATGTAACATGAATCCACATGATACTCTTTGCAGCCCATTTCATGAAAATGCTCTAAACATGGGGCTTTGATAGAACACCTTGTCCATATGTCATCATCTACTTCTAATCTACATGTGCCTTGTAAAATGCTAACACACAACCTAAAAACAAATTATGGGAAAGAAATGCACTTCATATATAATCAGTGGTATTCAAAAACAAGGAAAACTGGTGTCAAATTCTTATATACATTGTATGTGAGTCTGTTAGTGACACAGCTAATGTTCTATCAGTTGACGTGGCATTTATTGCATTTTTAACGATAATAAAAAAATCAATATCCCTGAAAACAGCTGGATCTTAAAAGGAAAGCGGGAGAAAGAATTCAGCTGTGGCAATTAGTCACAAAATAGATGATAAATGTCAGGCATCTATAGACAATGAAATTAATCCTGAATGGCCTTGGGTGTGTCATCTCTTAGCTTCAGCTGGTATCTAGTACAAAGAGAAAGCTAAAAGGAAAGTTTTTGGTCATTGTCTTCTTCCCATGCCTCCTATTCCTGCTTATTTGCTTCCCACATGAAATTAATGGAATGATAATAAAACCAGAAATAAAGCATATATTTTATTACTAGATAATCTAATGTGTATGAAAACAGAATGAGCTTAGATGCACATACACACAGTTAAAACATCAGTGAGCTAACAAGACTCTTAATATGAAATTATGCTCACTGAGCCAAGGTTTCACTTCACTGTTGTCCTGGGGTTGTTCTTGTTTCCTATAGAAAACATCTTCATTTTAATTTTTTATCACCCTCTAACTTTTCCCAGAAAATAGTTACATTGCATGTCAAAATGTCCAGAGAAAGTATGTGCTTAAGTGATTTGCTGAAGAGGGATAAATAAAGTATTTTTATTAGAGCCTACAACATTGAGATGGTACCAAAATACTATTAGCAAAACCAAAAACTTGGTAGAAGAAGAAAGAACAAATATTATCATAATTTACTTGTAACTTTGATGACAACATCCTTAGCTGGTGTAAGAATAGCCTCATTTTCTTTCAAGCTACTACACTAAGAAAGGATGACCTAGTGGTGAGAGCACTAGACTAGGGAAAGAAAACCAGTATAATATTGATTCCCTATTTTATAAATGGGACTTGAGGTACATGGAAACTAACTGACAACTCGCAGGGTTGTTCTGAGGATAAATACATTAAATATTGTGATTTTCTTTGATAGCTACTGATATAGTGTCATTTAAAAATGGGTTTACATGCTTAGGATTTTGTCTTGAGACTACATAGCGCAATTAACCTGTAAATTATGTAGCTTTTCTAATTTATTTTAAATATTTGGAAATAAAGAGATAGATGATGAAAGGCAAATAAAGAAGGAACAGATGTTTGCAGAGCTGTACCAAATGACTCCATTGTATGTCAGGGGATGACTCTTGCCTTTTCAGCAATGTAATGAAAAGGTTAAAAACAACTCATTTTAAATTGGTGAAATTTACTCATCTTTACCATAAACAAAAGGAATTATATAACATTGCAGAGAAGGTGACCATGAACTTATTTGTCTTGTACAGTGATAGGGGGAAAAAAGAGTGATTTTTCCCCACAGAACATTTGCTTGCAAAGCAAAATTCTGTATTTCATGCAGAATTGATCACTACTAATCAAAAGCAGACAAAAAGAGTTGACAAATAATATAGGAAATACAAATCACGTAAATAGACCATGCAGATCTTTACTTTTCAAATATGTATAATGGCCAGGAAGTGATTATTAATTATTATTTTATTATGATAGCACACATAGGCTCCAATCAGTGCCATGGCCTATTATGACTCCTTCAGATTAGCTACTTTAATATATTACATCACCCATGTTAATTAAGTAATATTTGCAATTTTAATTGCTAGGAAAGTGACAGTACCAAAACTGATTTTCTACAATGAGTCAGGGAGTGTAAAAATATTGGATAGCAAGTGGAACCTGATCTTTGTCCCACTACAGTTAATGGCAATGTTGTCATTGTCTTGACGGGCTCTTGCTTTCAATTAGAATTCCTACAGTTACTGGGATAGAGCAGACAATGGGATGCTCATTCATGTGTATGAATAAAATAGACAAGGAAGATTACAAGATCAGATTCAAAACAGACTTCAGGTAAATCAAATTCTTTCAATTAACTCAGATTGGAAGTTTCTAAGTACAAAAGAGTAATAGTTTATTACTCCATTCCCCCACCCCCCCTTAACCTAGACCTTGCTATTTTCTGAGGTTTTCAGCAGTACATGCAGTTGTCCCGTGTGTCTATGTTCCTATTGCTCAGGTTGCCAGAGTTTCATATTTTCTCATTTATTCTAACTAAATGCAAAATATGAAGGGCCATCAAAGCACCCTTTGGGTCCTTACAAGTTCTGCGGTTCTATCAAACAAGCTTTGTAACGGTCATGTCTACACATGTAATCAGGTACAGAATAAATGCTTTATGTAAATAGTCCAGTTCACATATGTTTCCAAATTATAAAACAATCAAAAAAAAAAGTCTTACTACAATGTATGCCAAAGCACAGGCATCTAAGGAATTACATTTACAGAGCTTGATCCAAAGACCATTGAAATTAATGGAAAGACACCCATTGACTTCAATGGACTTGGGATCAGGCCCGTAATAATTTATTAGGCAACTAAAGATATATGATCCTTGTTTCAAACTGTAAAGGCTGTTGTAGACAGGACTGCATAAGTGACAGTTCACGTTAGACACTTAATATTTCATATTCAAATAGCAGCAGGAGGCTGACATTTCCTTTATTCGCTAGCTAACAACACTAAGCAGCATAAAAACATTTTTAGCAAATTCCACAAGAGCAGCTCAGCAGTGTGAGATCATAAATGCTGAGAATTTATTATATGATTCTGTAAAGGTCCAAGTATTAGTTTCAGAAGGACTTGCGTATAAGAGGCATTTTTGGTTTTAAGCCATTGAGTTCTATCAGCAGAAATAAATGAGAAATGTGTTACTAATCATTATGAAGGAAAGCATTTTGTAATTCTGATCAATGATGGTATTAACAATAATTCATCATTACCATTATATACAATTCTAAACTACTCTCTGTTGTAGTGTTTTGGTGCTTGCAGCTGATATCTTCAAGGGAGAAAGACACATCCTGGCTTCTGTTACTCATATTTTGTAGTGTGAGTAAATGTTGCCATTATTGGAAGATGGGAAGTACTATACTTCCACTATTTACACTGACAGTCCTGAAATCACGGAATAGTGATAGAAAGTGGACCATGAAGACATAAATATAAGCTTAAGTCTGTAGTGAGCATGTTTATTTTCAGTCTTTGTGGATGAACAAAGAGTATTTATGGCATTTTCTATGCTTGTACAGCTCCTAGCACAACAGGACCTTTTCCTGGTTAGTGTCTGAACAGTACCATCACCCAATGGTTAAATAATAAACATTTTTTGGTCCCTGGTGTTAAGCTTTCTTCTTAAGTCTAATGTCTGTCCCTTTGTCCTGTCGCTTTCTCTTCATTTATTTAGGGTCCCATTTATCTCACTGACTCTCAGTCATTCATAGCTTTCTCTCTTGTTCCACTTTTAATTGAGGCCTGTGTGAAAATAATTTGGTGGTCTTAAACAATTCCCACTTGACAAGTTTTGACATCACAGAACTGCCACCACAATTAAAACTAATTGACATGTTGTCATTCTCCGCAAAGGAGCCAAGGTCAGTCTGTGTATGGATTCCAGACAATTGTCTTAATCTTATAGACATTCTCTCCTCATAAGCACGGAGGTCCATGGGGAAGGCAGTATGAAGAAGCTGAATTATTATGGTGCATTCTGTATCTATTCTGTGGTAAGAAGGACAATTTCATTTTTTCATTTACCAGGTGCCTTTCATGCTCATTACACTCTCATTCAAAAAAGACCCCCCCCTAAAATTTTAAAATATAAAGATTCTCATAATTTCGAAGAGTATATTTCAGTATACATCACAAATTGTTCTAAAAGACTTTTTCATGTGGACCTTCCATGAAAATTTATTGGTGTTCTGCACTTGTGACCTAATTCATCTCTCATTGAGTCAACAGATGTCAGGTCGTCTCTTTGCATCAGAGGACATTCCTTTAGGAAGACAGATTGCCAGATCTCTGTCACACACCTGATTCAAGTCTTTTTCTGCTTCTCCAAATGACCTTTAAACCTGGACTTTAGATGTCTGGGTTTACCTTCTCATTTTCAGAAATTACCAAAGGCCTCCAGCAATCTTTCATGAGTAAATTCGGGATGACCAAAATGAGGCTTAAGGATCAACAGGAAATAGAGCCTGAGTTAATCTAATGAATCAGAGTATTATTTTTGCTTTCACCCAACAGTTAGGAAGTAAAAAAGATTAATATTTCAGCGTTAATTGAGCCACATTGAAAGGGTCTTAGCAGTATATATTTTACCAGTACAATATGAATATACTGTACTAGGCATTCCTCTACACTCTAACTTCCTCAGGTGTGGTCTTACCATTTACAACTGATTTACCTCAGAGCAGCAGAAGACAGCCAGGCCATACCTATAGACTCAGTATATTAAATGTTACCAAATTTGTCTATAAACTTGGGGTATGCTCATTTATTAAGGCTACTTTCATTTGGAGAGGGGTTGTAATCATATTAATTTACCTCTTGTGTCACTTGTGTTTCTACATGGAGCTCATTTCTCCTTTCTGCAAGTCCCCTCCTGATGGCACTGCCCTTCTAGGACCTACATTTCTCATGCTGGGGTTCCTCCAGGCCACATTTAACAACGTGTGCTTGAATGGACTGGGTCTCTCAGCTGGGTCCTTATACATCCCTGAATTCAGCAAGCTGGGCTACACAGCAGTTCTCTCCTGTTACCCTTATATGCCACTGGCACTGCACCAGACTAGAGTTGAGTGTACCTCTGAGCAAGCTGCATCAAAACAGCACTTTTCAATTGTTATCCTTATATGTCCCAGGTTCAGCACGTTGGTAACTCCACTGTCACTTAATAATTCTCCTAGTACTTGCCCACTTAATGAGCAAACTTTCCAGGCTCTTTGGGTATTGCAGGGATCTTTGGCTGTGTAAAAGAAGCATGGCTGCAGAGTAATGTAGGGAGGCCAAGAACACAAAAGAGTAAATGAAGTTTGCAGAATCTGCAACCAGTTTTAATGCAAAAATTACTTTATTGCCAGATACATAAAACTTTATTTCTATTATTAATTATAAAAGGAAAGAAAAATACCCAAACAGTCACAATGGGTACATCTACACTGAAAAGGGGTTTTTTGGTATAAGGAGGCTTATCCCCAAAAAACTTTTACATGTCCATGCAGGCATTTAGTTATTTTGAAATAAGAACCACGGTATTTTGAAATAATAAAGCTCTATTTTGAAATAACTAAAACTGCTTTCATTTTGAAAGAGAAACTCTTTCAAAATAGTTATTTTGAAAAAAGCCATTCCAAAATGTGGAACTGCCTTTTTAAAAAAAAAAAAATAATGGGCAGGGATTCCCATGGTCAGTGCTGCATTCTGCCCCAGGAGGGTTTCCCCTGGCACCCCTGGCTTCCCCACTGGGGAAGGGATACTGGGGGAGCTGCTTTCGCCACCAGGGTAAGATGCCCTTGGCGGGCTCTGTTCTGGGGGACGGATAAGGGGACTGCTTTCCTCACCAGGGCTGTGTTCCCCTGGCTGGGCTGCACTCCCCGATAGCCAGCCAAAGAACCCCAGGGGGTCGGTGTTCTGCTGGGAAGGGCTCCCCCCAGTGGATTTTGTTTCCCTGCCAGGGGAGGGATACCCCTGGTGGGGCCCCCTTCCCTGCCAGTGGAGAGATTCACCAGTGGGGTTCTGTTCCCCGCTGGGGGAGGGAACCCCCAATGGGCTCCATTCCCTGGTGGGGGCAGGGAACCCCTGGCAGGGCTGCATTCCCCACCGGGTACAAGAAACCACCAATGTGCTCCTTTCCTGGCCAGGGGGCAGGGAACCCCTGGCAGTGCTATTTCCCCCACCGAAGGCATGGTGATCTGCCACCCCAGCCCCTCTGTTCATGTGGGGGGGGGGGGTCTAGGAAGAAGCAAGTAACCAGATTGGGCTTTCAGCTGCTTGTGACTTTTCACAAGCAGCTCAGAGCCCTGTCAATTTCACAGCCATGAAATTGACCAGGCTCTGAGCTGCTTGCAGGGAGATGCAAGCAGCTGGGAGCCTGGTCTGGCTCCTACCCCCTTCTTATTCCCCCCCCCAGCCTGAACAGAGTGGCTGGAGGGGTGGAAGTAGCCCTGCCGGGGGTTCCCTGCCCCCTGGCCAGGAAAGGAGCCCATCTGGGGTTCCCTCCCCTGGAAGGAAATGCTGACCTGCCGGGGAGAATCTCTCCCTGACAGGGCACAGTGCCTGGCTGGGGGGAATCCCTCTCCAGCCAGGGAAGGAGACACATGGAGGAATCCCTCCCTGGTGGGGAAGGGTGTTCCACTGTGGAATCCCTCCCCCAGCGGGGAAACCATACTGCCAGGGGACCCATTTCAAGTAAAGCTATGTCCACACACGGGGTTGTTTCAAAATGGGTTATTTCAAAACAAGTCGTTTTGAAATAATGTCCTTATTTTGAAATGACTTAATTCAAAATAACAAAAAAAAATTCGAAATAACGGAAAAGCGGGAATCAAAATAGCATGTCCACACTGTGGACTTGCTATTTCGCTTCGGGGCAGGGCACCATGGGACGTGTGGCAACATGTCTACCTCCCGGGTCCATGTCGGCAGCCATGTTGGTAGCCAATCCTATAAAAGTTGGCCCCGATCTCACCTCCCTGTGCACTCTGGCTAGCAGGACTCCGCAAGCGATGGACACTGCCTGGCTGCCCAGCCAGTGCCATGCAATGAACAGACCCTCTGCCTACCTGCAGAGTGTCCTGCTGATGCGGGACTCTCTGCTCGCAGACCCAGATGGTGCCCAGCCTCTGCTTGAGGCTGTCATCCAGATGGGCTGCAGAGCAGAGCTACTGCCCTTGCCCCCCTCTGTGCCTCACCAAGTCTGGGCCCGGGAGACTAGCCCAGACTGGGGAGCGGGTAGTGCTGTGGACCTGGGGGGACGACCAGTGGAGGAGGAATTACAGAATGACCAGGGCCAGCTTCAACCTCCTGGTCGCAGAACTCGCCTGCTGCTGCGCCGAAGGGACACCCCCATGACACCTGCCATCCCTGTGGACAAAAGAGTGGCCATTGCCCTCTGGAAGATGGCCACTCCGGAGTCGCACAGATCCGTGGTGCACCTCTTCAGAATCAGGAGGTCCTCCACCAGCAACATCCTCATGGAGGTCACCGTGGCCTTCAACCGGGTCCTGCTGCAACGCTTGGTGACACAATAAGAGCTTGTCAATTTCAAAAGGGATAGCTGTGTTAGTCTAGTCCAGTAAAAAAACAACAAGGAGTTGTGTGGCACTTTAAGACTAACAGATTTATTATTTGCATGAGCTTTCATCGGTGAAGATCCCACTTCCTCAGATGCTTCGAAGATGGGTGAACTTACAGAAAGGAATGAAACTAAATGCAAGGGGGTGTAAAACATAGGATCAAGTCATAAAGTAACAGCAAATCAGAGCAGTTTACAGGCTCAAACCATGGGAAGCCTGAAGTCAAATTACCCTTTCTAATGGGAAAAGAACCCATAGTCTCGATTGAGTCCTGCTTTCACAGAATTTAGCTTGCATATTAATTCGAGTTCAGCCATTTCTCTTTGAAGTCTTGATGTCCCAGCCACATCTCTAACGACAGGCATTAACAAATCCATCATCGAGTGATTAGGAAGATGGAAGTGCTCAGCAACTGGTTTCTTTGTTCTTTGATTTCTGATATCAGCTCTGTGCTCACTCAGTCTCTTACGGAGCGATCGTCCTGTTTGTCCAATATATAACGTGTTGGGGCATTTCTTGCACATGATGGCATAGACCACATCAGTAGATGAACAGGTAAATGAGCCTTTGATGGAGTAGCAGGCTTGATTAGGACCTATGATGGTGTCTGTTGTGCAGCTATGTGGGCAGACTTGGCAGAGTGTTTTTTTGCAGGGGTGTGTGCCTGCTTCAATGTTCCTGTTGTTAGATCTGTAGTTGCTGGTGAGTATCTGTTTAAGATTAGGGGGCTGCCTATAAGCCAGGAGTGGTCTGTCTCCTAATGCTTGATAGAGAGCGAGGGATCATCTTTTAGAATAGGCTGTAGGTCCTTAATGATCTTTTGCAGAGGTCTGACTTGAGGATTGTATGTGGTGACTAGTGGTGTTCTGTTGCTTTCTTTTTTGGGTCTCTCCTGTAGTAGATGACTTCAGGGAACCCGCCTAGCTCTGTCAATTTGTTTTCTTACTTCCCCAGGTGGGTACTGTAGTTTCAAGAATGCTTGATAGAGATCCTCAAGATGTCTGTCTCTGTCTGAGGGAGCAGAGCAGATGCGGTTATATCTTAGGGCTTGGCTGTAGACAGTGGATCGTGTGGTGTGTTTAGGATGGAAGCTCGAAGGATGTAGGTAACTATACCGATCAGTAGGTTTTCGGTATAGGGTGGTGGTGATGTGTCTATCCCTGATTTGTATTGTAGTGTCAAGAAAGTGGATCCCCTGTGTGAAGTGTTCCAGGCTCAATTTGATGGTGTCATGGAAATTATTGAAATCTCTGTGAAGATCTTCAAGAGCATCCCTGCCATGTGTCCAGATGATAAAGATGTCATCGATGTAGCACAGGTAAAGAAGAGGTGTCTTGGGATGAGACTTGAGGAAATGTTGTTCTAAGTCGCCCATAAAGATGTTGGCATATTGTGGGGCCATGCAGGTGCCCATATCAGTGCCACTGATTTGGAGATATAAATGATCCTCAAAGCTGAAGTGGCTGTGGGTGAGTACAAAGTCACAAAGTTCAGTCACGAGCTGCACTGTGTCATCATCTGGGATGGTTCTTCTAATAGCTAGTAATCCATCCTTGTGTGGGATGTTGGTGTAAAGAGCTTCTACATCCATAGTGGCCAGCTGGGGAAGTAAGAAAACAAATTGACAGAGCTAGGCGGGTTCCCCGAAGTCATCTACTACAGGAGAGACCCAAAAAAGAAAGCAACAGAACACCACTAGTCACCACATACAATCCTCAAGTCAGACCTCTGCAAAAGATCATTAAGGACCTACAGCCTATTCTAAAAGATGATCCCTCGCTCTCTATCAAGCATTAGGAGACAGACTACTCCTGGCTTATAGGCAGCCCCCTAATCTTAAACAGATACTCACCAGCAACTACAGATCTAACAACAGGAACATTGAAGCAGGCACACACCCCTGCAAAAAAACACTCTGCCAAGTCTGCCCACATAGCTGCACAACAGACACCATCATAGGTCCTAATCAAGCCTGCTACTCCATCAAAGGCTCATTTACCTGTTCATCTACTGATGTGGTCTATGCCATCATGTGCAAGAAATGCCCCAACACGTTATATATTGGACAAACAGGACGATCGCTCCGTAAGAGACTGAGTGAGCACAGAGCTGATATCAGAAATCAAAGAACAAAGAAACCAGTTGCTGAGCACTTCCATCTTCCTAATCACTCGATGACGGATTTGTTAATGCCTGTCGTTAGAGATGTGGCTGGGACATCAAGACTTCAAAGAGAAACGGCTGAACTCGAATTAATATGCAAGCTAAATTCTGTGAAAGCAGGACTCAGTCGAGACTATGGGTTCTTTTCCCATTAGAAAGGGTAATTTGACTTCAGGCTTCCCATGGTTTGAGCCTGTAAACTGCTCTGATTTGCTGTTACTTTATGATCTGATCCTTTGTTTTACACCCCCTTGCATTTAGTTTCATTCCTTTCTGTAAGTTCACCCATCTTCAAAGCATCTGAGGAAGTGGGATCTTCTCCCACGAAAGCTCATGCAAAAAATAAATCTGTTAGTCTCAAAGTGCCACACAACTCCTTGTTGGTTTTTTACAAGAGGAGCTGCAGGACACCATTCCCAGCATGGCCACCTTTGGCTTCCCCAGTTGTGCGGGGATCCTGGACGCGACACACATCGCTGTGCGACCCCGGAGCACAGAGCCGCAGAGTACTGAAACTGCAAGGGGTAGCATTTGATCATTTTGCAGGCCCTTGTGGACCACTGCAGCCTGTTCCAAAACTGTTATGTGGGATGGCCAGGGAGGGCCCATGATGCCAGGGTGTTCTGCAACTCTGCCCTATACCGGGGCATGCAGGCGGGCACCTTCTCCCACCTACATAACATCAATGTTGGAGGAGTAGAGGTGCCCGTCCTCATCCTGGTGGACACGGTCTATCCCCTGCACCCCTGGCTCATGCAGCCGTATGCAGGGCCCCTCGATCCCTCCAGGCAGATCTTCAACCACTGTCTGAGCCGCTGCTGCCAGGTGGTCGAGCGGGCATTCGGCCGCCTCAAGGATTGCTGGTGGTGCCTCCTCACCCACCTCCACCTTGCAGAGAGGACAATGCTGCAGGTGATCAGTGCATGTGTGGCCCTGCACAACTACTGCGAGCAGCGGGGTGAGCCCATGGCACCTGCATGGGAAGCTGAGGCATGACTCCTCGCCAGTGACTATGAGCAACCTAGACCTGTGCCCGCACAGGAGCAGCCATCCCAGAGAGCCTTGACAGTGCATGATGTACTGATGACTACCTTCGCCCAGGAGGAACTCTGAGGGCCAGGCCTGCCCTGCCCCACACCACCCTCTCCCTCATTCACCCACAGCCAGCCCCCACCCATCCACCCGCACTGTGAACTACCCCCAAATAAAACCACTCAACATCAATAATGCATTTCTAACTATTTATTCAACAATAGAGGGGCTGGGGCAGGGAAGGGCTTGGGGGGTTTATGGGATGGGGAAATGTGGGTGCAGTCTGGGGGAGGGGGCAGCAACTTGGGAGGGGGAGTTTGGGGAGGGTCCAGCAACTTGGGAGGGGGAAGAGGGTGGGAGAGTCCAGCTGGCAGGGTGGAAGTCAGGCAGGGCCTGTAGGAGGGTCCAGGAGTGGTGGCGTACCCTGCCCTTGCCCATGGCCACCCTGGGTCCGGGGTCACCTCTGGGGAGGGCCAGGGGGTGAACCCCCTGCAGCTCATCGAGGGGCCATCTGCTCCACCAGCTGGCAGATGCTGGTGCCGATGGCCTCGACTGCTGGTGGAAGGTGGTCACTCAGGTGCTCCATGGCCTGCGCCTGGCGCTCCAGGGTCACGACCACCCTATTGTCTGCTGCTGCCACCTGCTGCAGCAGACGGAGGGCTGCATCCTGCCGCTGGGCTTGCTCCCGTCTCCAGGCCTGGGTGAATGCCTCCATCCACTCCCTGAGCTCCTCCAGGCTCTTGAGGAGCTTTGCCTGTGACGGGGGGGCCCTCTTCCTCCGCTGGGGTGCCCTCAGGCTGAGGCGTTGGGCTGCTGGTGGTTGCTGGTGAGTGGCTGGGTGACCTGCTGGAGGGAAGCAGAAAACACAGCTGGCCCCTGCCGCCTGCTGGCCGTGTCTGTGTGCAGCCCCTGTCTGCAGCAGACCCCTCTGCCCTGACTGTCAGCAGGACCCAGGATCCCGTGGGACATTGCCCTGGGGTAGGGCTACCAGCTCCCAAAGCCTTGAAAGGAGGCCAGGAAAGTACCAAACGGAGGACACTGGAGGACACTGGGAGAAAATGTTGTCTGGCTGTGGTATTCGTCAGGGTTTAGGAGGCCCTGGAACACGTGCCTGTACAAATCAGTATTCTATGGCATTACAGGATCCTTCAACCCCTACAGTACAAAGCCTGACAAACTCCTGCATTTTAAACTGCCTGCCAGACAGAGAATGTGAGGATAAAAAGAAGAACAGAACAGTAAAGAGGGGACCATGTTCTCCTTCTGCCTCACATCTGGTAACCGTAACCTGGAGGCACACATGCTAGTGGTGCCAACAAGGGTGAGCTGGAGTCACCCACGCCTTGCTCTAGGGGGTCTCCCAAGGCTACTTGCAAGTGGCAATGCCTGCATGCTCTCCACCCTGCCCAAGATGTGGCTGTACCTTTGACACTTATGCCCTGTGAACCACCCCCAAGCACACAGGGGCTTGTGACCCCAGTCCACCTGTCTCTCTGGGACCTGTGACCAAGGGGGGGCCCTCTGCACCCACCGACCCTGTGCCCTACCTTCCCCAGTGCCTGGCCCTGTACCCCCTCGCTGCCCATGACCTGCTGGACAGGCCCAGCTCTGTGTGCCTCTGCGGGAGAGGAATACTTACCCACGGGGGCTCCAGAGGTCCGATGAGATGTCCTGGGCTCTGTGTCGGAGTCCCCAGGGGCCGGGATGGTATTGGGCCCCTGGTCCTCTGTGCTGCTCTCCGCAGGGCCAGTGAACAGCTCCTAGGTGCCCGGGGTAGCCTCCGCTGCCAGTGGCGCTGCAGCCGGAAGCCCCCCCGACGGAGACATCGGAGCCAGTCCCTGCTGCCTCTGGGCCCGATGAGGGGCTCTGCTGCACTCCTGTGTCCAGCGCCTCAGCGGGGAGACCGCTGGGCTCTGGACCCAGGAATCCACAGAGCTCCTCGAAGTAGGGGCAGGTGGCTGTGCTCCCTGCAGCTCCTGGGCCTCCCGGGTCCAGGCATGGTCCTGCCGCAAGGGCTTCACCTTGCTGCGGACCTGCTCGGTTGTCTGGGTGTGCCCTTGCTCAGACATTGCGGCTGCATTTTCTGAGTAAATGTCCCAGTTCCAGTGAGTGGCCCGGAACTGGGACATCATGTCTGGCTGCTGCCAGATTGTGAGGAGGCAGCGTACCTCCTCTGGGGTGCACACAGGGGTCCTGCGTTGCCCCCCTGCAGCACTGGTGCCTTGTGAGGCCATGCCTTTCAAAGCCCCAGGGCACACTGCCTCACAGGCACGCCCTTGCAGGAAGGTCCTGTTTCCCCAGGGTGCTGTGCACCCTGGGGAGAAGGTCAGACTGTTATTTTGAAACAACACTTGTTTCGAAATAACATGTCCAGGCGACGATTATTTTGAAATGAGTCGTTTTGAAATAACCATCATTTTGAAACAGCATGTTCCAACGGGGTTATTTTGAAACAACTCATTTTGAAATAACCGTTGTTTCAAAATGGAAGGGGTTTAAGTTGTTTCAAAATGATGGCTCTCGTTTCAAAACAACGGAACCTGTTGTTTCAAAATGAGAGTATGTCGTGTGGACATGCCGCTTCTTATTTCAAAACAACCTCTGTTGTTTCAAAATAAGAACCCTGTGTGGACATACCCTAAGAGTCTAATGTAGACTCTCTAACTTGAAATGCTAATTCCTCCTTTTTTTTTGGAAATAAGAGTCTTGTGTAGACTCACTATTTGGAAATAATTATTTTGAATTAATCTCGTTATAGTTATTTTGAAATAACTATTTTGAAAAAAACTATGGCAGTCTAGACATAGTCAATATTAATAACCACACAAAGAGAGAACAACAATCAAACAGTTACAATATTACCCATCTAGGCCAACCTGATTACAAAGATAAGGTTTAGAGAGTTGCATTTGGACTAAGAGAAAAAGAGAGACAAGAGTGGGCATGTTTCATCACTGCTGCTTAAAGGTTGTCAGGAAACATGCTATTCAGCTTTGGGTCTAGAGTGCTGGAGATAGGCAGAGCCCTCACCCTGATCAGCAAGGAAAAGATAAAAGTCCCAGTGGAACTGATGCAGCTTTTGGATCCAGGCATGAAAACACATGCAGACATCTGAACAGAACTCAGGTCAGGATTTTTATAGGGAAGAAACAACTGGGTCAAGGCAGAACACTAGGGGCTGGCTATGGCTCGTAGTCATTAAAGAAAACTCACAATGCACACAGGAAGATTCAGTATTTTGGATATCAGTTAAAGATCTGTTCATTAGAAGTGGTCTGATAACTGCTGAGCTGAATGCACATAGGTGTGGGTTCTGTAATTTCAGGAGCAGTGATTCCCCCATCATGCAGTGCTTTCCTGCTTTTCCTGCTTTGCTAGTCCCAGAGTTCAGTGTGGTTCCTGCCTTGGAGCTTGGTTCTCCATTCAGCATGCTAATTTTGGTTCCATCCTTGATGCAAATGAAGTTTTCTGCTGTCCATTCAATGTGCTAATAGCTTATGTCTTTGATGTAGATGAGGCTATGGTAGATGCCCTAATTCCAGCACCCATGTTCAGAAGGGTTTCAATGTATCTCCCACTGCCTTTTCATTGTTTTATGTTTCTGGTTCAAGCAAAGGCTGAGAGGAATTGGGGGTGGGGGGATCAATCACATAGGCTGGGCACTATGCCCTAGTTCTCCAAGAGCACAGAACTAACAAGTAACACAAGTTTCATATTTAACCAGGAAAAACAGGAATAGAAAATTCTATGGGCAATACTCGTGAGTGCATATATGGACTGCTTTGTAGAACTCCGACAGGTCATGGTTTAATAAGAGCAAAACAAATGTCTGACTTTCAGTGTGTGCAATATGCAAGACTTACTACAGCTTTTTTAATCTTTTGGCTTTTCTGAATTCTTGTGATTTTAACAGTGCATTCTGTCAATGTAAATTTTACATGTAATTTCTTTGGAGAATCCAATAAAACCTGCAGGACTGAATCAAAAGGAAAGCAGCAAACTTATTGACATACGTGTAAGAAGTACATATTTATGTTTATGGAGATGAGAGTCAAATCTAGCCTTTTTATGAGATTCTAAAATTGTGAATATGTGAATACTACGCATTCATTTTTTTCTCATGTCTTCACTGAGGAAGTTTAATTTTTAAGGCTTCTTTTGTGAGGAAAATTACAACATGCCTCCTGCAAATCAACCCAGTTCTTTATCTGGTGAGCTGCAACTCTATAGATAGAGCAGACATTTGTTCTTTCAAACTATGCATAGAAACTGCACAGAGCGCAAAGTCACAGACTTGGAAGCCAAAAACTGTCATTCTGTTAGACAGCTGATGTTTCAGCATCCAAAGGTAGTAGTTCAGTGATGCCATGTGTCTTGAAGACAAAGTTTAGTTTTTACATAAATATATTCAATATGGTCATATAATTATATTTAAAAATTAAAGTGCAACTGTGTTCTAAAGTGACCTTTAAAAATGACAGTAAGCTTCCATGTTTATTTTCACCCAATGATTTCTGTATCATATATACTCAACTTAGCAAAGAAATTATGTTTCGTTTTTTTTTTTTTCCAAATTCTGAGTGTCAAACAGATTTTTTTTTCTACACAATCATCAGCAATGAAGGTTGTCTAGGTCAAAAATCCTCTAACACCCATACTATTGTAGTGCCAGGGCTGTCCGGGGGCAGGGGTACAATTGGCCTGTGGGGGGGCCCTCTCACTCCCCACACTAAGGGGGTAGGTTGGGCCAGCCCAGTAGCTGCAACATGGTCGCCCACCCCTCTCTTGAGCCAGCCACTCCTCCTTCAGGGGCAAA
Organism: Podocnemis expansa; assembly: GCA_007922195.1. NCBI lineage: Eukaryota > Metazoa > Chordata > Testudines > Podocnemididae > Podocnemis > Podocnemis expansa. Next base: position 4,858,461 of record ML682018.1, on the reverse strand, counting down.
ATGGGCTGGTTCAGGTGCCAGGCTCCGCTCTGCTGCCCTGCCTCTGGACCGGCCCTCCCCAACCCCTGGGACTGAACAGCCAGCCCAGGGCCAGGCAGGAGAGCCTAGCCTAGCCTCTGGCCTGCCCCTCACCCCCTGCCCTTGGGTCAGCTGGGCTAGCCCAGAGCAGAGGCTGGGTTCTGCACGCTCATCCTTGACCCACTGCCTTTGGTTTCATGCCAAAGGTGCCTGGGCAGTAGTGGAGGACAGCGCAGAAGAGGTACAGTGGGGTGGGCCCTGTGCTGCTCTGCTTTCTGTGCGACAGGGCCCACAGATCCACAGGGTCAGGAGAGATCACCCCTCTCAAGTACAGACCTGGGCATTGCTATCAGTGGAACTACATCAGGATAGCTGACTGGCACGTTAATTGGAATGTAGTAAATTATTCCGCCCTAGACATAAACTCTTTGAGAATGGGACCATCCTCCTGTTGTGTTGGTACAGTAGAAGCCTGGTCCACATCTAGAGCTCCTAGGGTATGTTGACATTAGAGGCTTAAGTCTTAAGCAACTCCGTGGCTACATCTCGAGTTTATTAAGTTGACTTAAGCACTTACTAAAGTCAACTTAACTCCCACCCGTAAAGTCAACTTAACAGTTAATCGACTTTATTAAATTGACTTAAGCAAGTGTAGCTGTGGATTAAGCTTAAATTCACTTAATTGGCCTCTAGGCCATCTCCCACACTCCCTTGGCCACCAGGAAGAGCCTGGCCTGGCCAGTCAGGGCAGGGCAAAGCACTGGCCAATGACAGGAGAGAAGAAGCCCTGCCCACCCTGCTCCAAGAGCTGGCCAGGCCTGCCATCCTGCTGCATGGACGGAGGCAGCAGGTACAGTAAGTGGGCCCCTGTATGGACCCAGCAGTAATAGCTGGATCTCCTGGCGATCTGAGAGGTATGACACTGTACACTCCTGGCTACAGGCCCAGCCAACACAATTGGAAGGTATACAGCATTATAGCCACAGCCCTGGCACACAAGGGGTACAGCTGAGACACTCACCAAGCGTGGATCAAAATCAAGGACTTCAGGCAGGGGTACCGAAAGACCTGGGAAGCCATGCACTGCTCAGAAGCAGCCACCACCATCTGTTCATATTACAGGAAGCTTCATGCCTCTCTGGGACATGAGGATAACACCCAGCCAGCCTACACCCTCAACTCCACTGAGCCCTCTTCCCTCAAGGATGACAATGAGGAGGACTCGGTGGATGACAATGTAGTGCTGGGTCAGGGGGACACTTCGCTGGCCATGGACACCACCACTTCCAAGCAGTTCCCTGCCCCAGTGCCAGACCCAGAGATGCAGGAGAAGGCTCCCCCCCCAGGACAACACAGATGAGAGGACATCACACTGCATCTCTGCTGCACCTGCTGGTGAGTGCTACTGCCTTGCAGGCATAGTGATGCAGGCAAGTTGGACAGGGAATGCAGGTAGACAGGGCCTGGGGACAGGCAGGATCCTGGGGGCAGGCACAGACCCCCCCAGGGGGGCAGAGGAGCAGGGGGACTCAAAGCTGAGCAGGATGGAGTGTGTGTCTGGGAGATGGGGTGAGAGGAATGTAAATGGGAGCACCAAGGCCAGACAGCATGCACCCAACACTGTTGGTATGTGGCCTCAGGTGAGACCGCCCAGGGCAGGGCTTCCTGAGGCTCACCACCGTGGGCACTGCACCCAACCTGTGCAGCAGAGCACAGCAGTGTGTACTAAGGGGTCTCTAATCCCAAAGGACAGGGATGTGGAATTGGGGGATAGTCATGGGACAGCAGCTGCTGTCAGGCTGCACACCGCACTACCTCACGGGAGGAACTCTGGCTCTTCTCCCAAAAAGACCCTGTGCCCATGACATAGGATACTCCTGGGGCATGCCCACCCCCAATAAGGAGAAGGAGGGGGCATTGGTCATGGGATAAGATCCTCGAGGACCAGCTCCAGCTGGCAGAGCATGCCAACATAGACCTGAGAGCCTGGCTGGAGTGGGAGGATGCCTGTTGCAGGGTCAAGCAGGTGATGCTCGACC
>ML682018.1:4777997-4856394 GCA_007922195.1 Podocnemis expansa | reverse complement strand
TTATTGTGATGCGGAAAAGGGCGAGATGGTTGGGTGGGGTGAGGGGGCTGGTAAGAGTGGGTGGGGGTGGTGAAGGTGCCTAGCAGGACTCTGTTGATGGCCCTGCAGATGACCTGCCTCAGGACGGCCCCCACGGTGGACTTACCAATGCTGAACTGGTGGGCAATGGAATGGTAGGAATCTGGGGTTGCCAGCTGCCAGAGGGCAATTGCCACTTACTTGTCCATGGGCAGGGCAGGTTGGAGTCAGGTGTCAGTATGCTGCAGAGTGAAAAGCAGGGTGAAATTGGTGACCAGCTCAAGGAAGGTGCTTTTGTTCATGCTTAGATTCTGCAGCCACTTGTCATTGTGCTAGGTGCTGAGGACGATCTGGTCCCACCAATCACTGCTGTTTTCCCATGCCCAGATGTACCAGGGAATAAAGGGCACCCAGAGCATGCCAGCTCCCAGTACAGCAAGGGGGTTGGCCTTCGCCAGCCTGCCCCAAGCTGACGGTTACGCTGTGGCACCTGCTCAAGAGTCAAAGGAGTCTGATCAATGCATGGCAGGTGTGGAGCACTGTGGTGGCACATTTGCTGGGGTACATAGGGGGTCCATGACCTCCTTGGGATCCATCCCAACAGGAACAGTGCAAAGGGGGCTGTAGTGACTTCCTATTTTATAGGAGTGGCCAGGGAAGGGGGGCACTTCTCTAATGAACTGTGAGCCAACTACCCACAATGCACCACTTCAGAGATGAGTTAGCCAGTGTCAGGGTAGACATAGGCAGGCTAGAGACATTTTAAATGTGTGCTCTCTAAGTAGACTTAAAATTGATCTAGTTAAGTCAACTTAATTGAGCCCTCTAGTGTAAACATAGCCCTAGCCCTGAAGGCCACATTTGTAAAGGTACTTAGAGCCCTAGTAGAATTTTCAAAAGTACCTAGGTATCTAATTCCCAAAAAATCAAGGGGAAAATCCTCTCTCTAAAATATCTAAGTCAATACAAATAATACATTATAAATAGCCCTATCCCAATACAAATAATAAGAACACAGTCCAGTTTAATCTGTTAAGTATTTTGACTCTCAAATGCTAACAGCAGGTATATCATTTTGCTTTACTAACTGATGCCCACTGTTTATTATATGTACTCTACTTTGCTAAAAAATAACAAGCAGGAATAACCTTTTTTCTTCAGTGAACATCTCTGACTAAATATACACACAGAACAGAGCTAAGGTATACAATCATGTCATTTTTAATATGGGCATTTTTTTCAGAGCTGACTTTTCCAAGATTTTAAATAGTAATTTTTTTATTTGGGTCCTCCAGTTTTAAGTTCTTAACATGAAACACTTTAAAGGAAGCTGAGGTCCACAGGATGGGTGCTCAGCCATTTGTTTGTTGTTTTGTTTTTCAAGCCAGTTTTGAACATTTACTCTCATAAAACCTTGGCCTCGCCAAAACTGAAACATTGTACCTAAATAATTGATGCACCTAAAATCACTTATCAGTTCTGAAAATCTTGACCCTATTGTTAAATAGATGAGGAATTAAACAAAACAACATGAATGATATGAGCATAAAAGTGTAGCTGCTCCTGTTAGCTGCATATTGGATACAAAAATGGGGAATGCAGTGAAGATAAACTTAGTTTTTTGTCTTTAATGTGAAAACTTGCATTTCATTGTCTGTTATAGTTCATCTTTGGCCCTTAGGCTGTGTTCAGACGAGAGTTTTATTTTGAAACAACAGCCGTTGTTTCAAAATAAAATTTCTTATGTCCAGACCACGTTCCATTATTTTGAAACAATGGGACCCGTTGTTTTGAAATAACAGCCGCTGTTTCGAAACAGTAAAACCTCGCATGAAATCAAAATAGCCATTGTTTCAAAATGGTTGTTTTGAAACAACGGCGTTCGGACATGTTATTTTGAAATAACCATTATTTCAAAATAACACTTTTGCCCTTCTCCTTCCCAAGATGCCTTTCTTTTAGCCTTTATTGGGTGGGGGCATGGCCCAGGGAGGGAGCCATGTTGCCACACCTCCCATGGTGCCCCTCTTCTAAAGCGAAATAGCAAGTCCTGTCTTTGGACATGCTATTTCACTTTGAGCTTTTCCCTTAATTCAAATTAACTTATTTCAAAATAAGGACTTTATTTTGAAATAACTCATTTCAAAATAACTTATTTTGAAATAACAGTTTATGTGTGAACATAGCCTTAGAGATTAAAGTGTCCAGATACAGTACTTTAGTGCACCTTATGTGAATAGCATCCAGAATAGTAATTTACTTACTGCTTTATGAATATTTTATTATCCAACAATTTCTCTATAGCTTGGAAGTAGTATCTTGTGTTTTACATATAAGTTATCTATGGCACAAGAACATTGCAGTCACAGCAGCATTATTTAAATAGCAATAGATTCTGTCTGGCCAGCTGCTCGTGAGCTTGACCCTCAGTAAACACTCCCAGTTCCAGATGCAACCCCAGAAACTGCACTGAACCCTGCAAGATGTCAGTTCCTTGGGTTGCATCTGGAACTGGGCATGTTTTATGAGGGTGAGTCTTATGAGCAGCTCACTAGAAGCACTCCATCACTGGTCCAGGGACCGATTACTCTCAGAAAGCTGGACATGGACTAACCCAAGAGCGGGTGGGTCACATGGGAAAGTGGAGTAAGTCAGGGCCCAGGAATGGGGAACTGGGGTAACACAACCATTCACCACTCAATATTGCAATGGGGGAAGGGTGGGAGAATGTCACAATGCATTCTTTAACTCTTGTTTCAGTATGTCTTGATCACATGTAGTGAGGCTTTTGTTTTCCATAGTATATTACAACAAGATACTACGACAATTCTAGTGCAATTCAGTACTCCTCACAAAGAGACAGTTGACATGGTCTTCTGAGGAACCAGAATAGTTGATTGAGTCTCCCATCTATGTGTGATGGGTGATCCACAGCACACAGAGCTAGAAGATGTGAAGGTGATTAGCTGAGCCTACTAACTTCCCTGGTTTTACCTAGAGGAAGAGTCAGGAAACAGATAGTAATGAGAGCGGTTTAACTGGATGGGAACAGGAGGTAAGAACAGAGAGGGTTTGAAGGTGAATAATCTGTATACACCTCCTGGGAGACGGGAGGTATGTTGGGGGTCAGTGAGCCTATCTGAGTTACCCCGGGGGGAGGGACTTTTGGTTTGCAAACCCAAAGAGGGGAGGGTGTCAAAAAGGTAGGAAAGGGTCATAGACAATCAGTAAGGACCAGCAGGGACCTGACTTTGGCTTCTGATGGGAGGGTCCCTGAACTGGAAGGTAGGATACAGGACACTGGTTCCCCAGACAGCCATTGGAGATCTGGCATAGGCTCTCTGGGACAGTTTGGCCTGAAAGACTTTGGGTACGTCCACACACACTTCTTATTTTGAAACAACAGGGGTTGTTTTGAAATAAGAAGTGCCATGGCCACACGACGCACGGCCATTTCGAAACAAGCAAACTGCTTGTTTTGAAATGGCTGCTGTTGTTTCGAAACGGCTTAAACCTGGTTTCATTTTGAAACAGCATTGTTTCAAAACTAGTTGTTTCGAAACAACGCCAGCAAGACATGCCGTTTCGAAATAACGGTTGTTTCGAAATGAGTTGTTTCGAAACAACCGTTTTACTGGCCATGTTATTTCGAAACAACAGTTGTTTTGAAATAACTGGCTGACCTTCCTCCCAGGGTGCACAGCGCCCTGGGGGAAGTCCCTGACTGGGTGTGCCTGTGAGGGTTCATGCCAGACAGGGCTGTAGCAGGCAGCCATGTCGCAGCAGCCAGGCCCCTCAGCTGCAGGACGCCAGAGGGCCCCTGTCTGGGCCCAGGAGGACATTACTTGCCTCCTGGGCATCTGCCAGACATTCTACAAAGGTGCCAGGCGAGCCACCGGAACCACAATATCTACAGCAACATCGCAGATGCAATATCGCAAAAAGGGCACCCCCGCACAAGCGAGCAGGTGCAGAGTAAGGTGAAGTCACTCCGCCAGGAGTACGCCCACACCCAGGATGCCCAGGTGCTTGGCAGCCAGGCTACATGCCCCTATTATGAGGCCCTGGATGCATTCCTGGACACACGGCCCAGCGGTCTCCCCGCTGCAGCTGTGGACAGCTCAGGGGGGCATCAGAGCCCCTTGCCAGGCCCGGAGGCAGCCGGGTCTGACGTCTCCGTTGGGGGGCCTCCAGCTGCACCACCACCAGCGGCAGAGGCCAGCCCCACCACCTCAGAGCTGTTCATGGCCATGGAGGGGGGGAGCAGCACAGAGGAGCAGGGGCCCACCACCACCCCAGGCTCCGACTCGGACCCCGGGACATCTTGGTGGACCTCAGAGCCCCCATGGGCAAGTATGCCCCCCCCAATGGAGGCACACAGGGCTGGGCCTGTCCAGCAGGTCCCGGGATGGGAGGAGGCCAGGGCTGGGCACTGGGGCAGGTAGGGCCCAGGGTTCATGGGCACAGAGGGGCCCCCCTGGCCACGGGTCTCACAGACAGGTGGCACCGGGGTCACAGGCCCTTGTGTGCTGGAGGGTGGTGACCAGGGACTGGCTGGGAAAGATGCAGCAGCATCTTGGGTGGGGTGGAGAGCAGGCAGGGCACACCACTGGCAAGTGGCCTTGGGAGAACCCCAAGTGCAAGGCGTGGCTGGGTCCAGTTCACCCTCGTGGGCACCAAGATCATGTGTGCCTCCAGGGTATGGTTCCCAGATGTCTGGCAAAAGGAGAACATGGTCTCCTTTTCTCTGCTCTGTTCGTCTTTTTATCCTCACATTCTCTGTCTGGCAGGCAATTCAAAATACAAGGGTTTGTCAGGCTTTTTCCTAGAGGGGTTGAAGGATCCTGGAATGCCAGAGAATACTGATTTATATGGGAAATTTTTCCAGGGCGCCTTAAACCCTGATGACTACCCTGGCCAGACAACCGTCTTGCCCAGGGTCCTCCAATGTCTTCCGTTGGGTACTGTCCCGGCCTCCTTCTGAGGCTTCGGGGGCCAGGAGCCCTACCCCAGGGCAATGTCCCACAGGATCCTGGGACCTGCTGACAGTCAGGGCAGAGGTGTGTGCTGCAGACAGGTGCACACAGACAGGACCAGCAGGTGGCAGGGGCCAACTGTGTTTTTTGCTTCCCTGCAGCACATCGCAGAGCTCCTCCTCGGGGGCCAACACCCACACCCAGACCCCAACGCCCAAGGCCCAGGACACCCCGGCAATGGCAGAGGGCCCCCCAGACCCACAGCGAGCTCCTGGAGAGCCTGGAGGAGCTGGGCCAGGACGTACACGCTGCCACCCAGGCCTGGCAGCGGGAGCAGGTGCAGCAGCAGGCGGCTGGGCTTCATGCCCTGGAGCACTTCTTGGGTGCCAAGGGCAGGGCTGCGAGGGCGCTGGAGCTCCTGGCAGCAGAGCTGCCAACTGCCATTGTGGAGCAGGCCACAGCCATCCGGCAGCTGGCTGGCAGCCTGGTGCCCCGACGCCGCCAGGAGGCATCACCGCCGGAACCGCCCCAGCGAGGACGGCGGGCGGAGGGTGGCCGCGGGCACAGGCAGGGCATGCCAGCCCCCCGGACCCTCCTACAGGTCATGCCTAACCTCCCCCCTGCCCCCTGGACTTCTTCACCCCTGTCCCCTCCCAAGTTGATGCTCCCTCCCCCCAGTCCTCCAAGTCCCCTCCCAAGTTGATGCTCCCTCCCCCGGACCTCCGCACATTGCCCCATCCCGTATCGCCCCCATCCCTTCCCTGATTGTTAATAAACCCCTTGAAAGTTATTCGTGGTTGTCTGTGTTTTTATGGGGGGAGGGGAGGTTGACAGTGCGGGTGGATGGGTGCAGGCTGGCTGTGGGTGGACCGGGGAGATGGTGTTGTGGTGCAGGGCAGGCCTGGCCCTCAGTGTTCCTCTGTGGCGAAGGCGAGCCGGAGGGCATCGCGGATGGCGAGGGCTCGTGCAGATGGCTGCTCCTGAGTCGGCCGGGATCTTGGCTGTTCATAGTCCCTGGCAAGTCTTTGCGCCTCAGCTTCCCATGCGAGTGGGATGGGTTCCCCCTGCTGCTCACAGAAATTGTGTAGCACTGCACAAGCCGCGATGACTTGCGGCAGGCTCTGCTCTGTGAGGTGGAGGCGGGTTAGCAGGCACCTCCACCGGGCCTTGAGGCGTCCAAATGCCCGCTCGACCACCTGTCGACAGCGGGCCAGGCGGCGGTTGAACAGCTGCCGGCTGGGGTCGAGTGGCCCAGTGTATGGGCGCATTAGCCAGGGCCGCAGGGGGTAGGCCGCATCTGCCACTATGAGGACGGGAACCTCTACGCCCCCAAGGTGGATGGTGTGAGGGGGGAAGTGGGTGCCCGCCTCCATGCCCTGGTACAGGGCGGAGTTGCAGAGGACCCTGGAGCCATGGGCCCTCCCTGGCCATCCCACGTAGCAGTCTTGGAACAGGCCCCGGTGGTCCACAAGGGCCCGCATAATCACCAAATGATAGCCCTTTCGGTTCCGGTACATCGCAGCCCTGTGCTCCGGGGCGCGCACAGAGATGCGTGTGCTGTCCAAGATCCCAGCACAGTTCGGAAAGCCAAGGGTGGTCATCCCGGGCATGGTGTCCTGCAGGTCCCCACATCTCACCAGGCGCCGTAGGAGGACATGATTGATGGCCCTGGTGACCTCGAGGAGGATGGTGCCGGTGGTGGACCTCCCGACACCAAACAGATGTGCCACTGCCCTGTGGAACTCCGGAGTGGCCATCTTTCACATGGCGATGGCCACTCGTTTGTCCACTGGGACAGCGGGCCTCATGGGGGTGTCCCTTGTGGTGCAGGTGCGAGGCAAGTTCACCCACCAGGTGGGTGAAGCTGGTCCTGCTCATTTGGAGGTTCTGCCACCAGAGGTCGTCGCCCCAGGTGTGCAGAATGACTTTCTCCCACCAGTCGGCGCTGGTCTCCCACACCCAGATGCGGCGAGGCATGGGGAGGGGCAGGGGCAGTAGCTCAGCCCTGTGGATGAGCTGCATGTATTCCTCAGGCAGAGGCCAGTCATCCTCAGGGTCTGCAAACAGAATCTCCCACAAGTGCCAGAGACCCTGCATGCGCGCCGAGGGGCTGGGTATTGCACGGAGCTGTCTAGGCAGCCGAGCAGAGTCCATTGCTTGCAGCATGCTGTTAGCGTAAGTGGACAGGGAAGTGAGGTCAGGGCCGGCTTTTATGCAATTGGCTAGCAACATGGCCACCGACGTGGCCCAGGGAAACGGCCATGTTGCCACACCTCCCATGCTGCACTGCCCCTGGATCGAAATAGCAAGCCCACACTGTGGAAACGCTATTTCAATTCCCGTTTTTTGCTTATTTCGAGGACACAGTTTTGTTATTTTGAAACAAGTTATTTCAAAATAACTTGTTTCGAAACAAGCCTGCCCTGTGTGAACATAGCCTTTGATACCCCAGAAGGGGGAAATATGTACAGTAACCTGGCTGGAGACAAGTTAAGAAGCTGAATTTAATGCAGAATGCTGCACCCCTTATGAAGTAGGATTTTGCATGGAGGGCATATTGCTTTGGTGTGCTGATTTGGTTGCTAAAAAGCTGCCAGTTGGCATTTTAAGTTCTGGCTTTGACTTATAAAAGCCCCAGATAGCTTTGTGGTTATCTGAGTGAGTCAGCAATACTTCTATAGATGGCTAAGATTCTATGAACTGTCCTTAATTCTGAAATTCACTTCCCTTCACTGTCCCAGAGCTCAGATTTGTTAACTTCCAAGGCATGCTGCAAAATTTATAATTTCACCAGGTCATGAAGGAGGAAATGCTGGAGCAGTAGAGACTGAGAGAAAGCACTGCAGCAGGGCCTGCAGTGAGCAGCAGAAGTAGGGTCCAGACCTGAGAGGACCTGATCTCCAGAGAGGCCAGAAGGAGGAGTCCTTTAGTGGTGATTGCCAAGTCTGTAGAATAGCCCTAAATGGAGGCAGCTCATGAGAGCTAAAGCTTCAGAAGACTCTACTTCAATGGCTATTCATTATACCGTACCCTAAAGAAAGCTCTAACTAGGCACTTAAATAACAGTGGCTATTTCTACACTGGAGGCTTAAGTCGACTTAAGCAACTCTATGGCCACATTTGGAGTTCATTAAGTCGTCTTTAGATCTCTCAGCCTTAAAGTCAACTTTAAGGGTTAAGATGACTTTATTAAATTGACTTAACAAAATGTGGCCATTAAAGTCAACTTAATAAAGTTGACTTAAGGCAGGAGAGCCATTTAAGTCGACTTTATAAAAGTCGACTGAAACAAATGGGGACTCTGGCTATGTGTACACTAGCAAAGTAGTCTGGATTAAGAAGGCTTAATCCGGACTAATTTAAACCCTGTCTACACTAGGTTTTGTCTAGTTCAAACTAATTTCTTTTTAAAAGCTTACCGTTCAAACTAACTAGTTTGAACTAAGTTCAAACTAACTGCTTAGTTTGAATTTACTTTGAACTATAGTTTGAAATAGCACATTGTAGTCATTCTAGTTCAGACTAAATGATTTTGAAGTAGTGGTTAGTTCAAACTAACTGTGATTTTTTAGTTTGAACTAACTTTTTATTCAAACTAGTTGTGCTTTTTCAGTTCAAACTAAAAATCAAGTCCAAACTAAGCAGTTAGACATAGACATAGCCTCTAAGTCAACTTAATTAAGTCACCTTTAGGTTGACCTTGTTAAGTCAACTTAACTGAGTACTCTAGTGTAGACATAGTCAGTTTCTCCACTCTAATAAAGGTGTTATATTCTAGTGGAGCAATATGTTGCTTCTCAAACTCCCATGATACATTTTGTTTCTATTTAAGACTAATAAAAAGAACTTGATTGAAATGCTCTAGCACATCAACTATTTTTGTTTCTTTTTTATGAAAGAAATATCAAAAGTAATTAAACTACAACACTAATACTGAAATGATAGACTGTTGCAAGGAAATACAGTGAGTGTTATCTGATTTACGTGTTACAAATAGCTAGACACATAAGAGTGAATTAGTAGAGTCTCAGCCTCAGTGCTAATTTCCTTTCTATTTTGGATGTGAGGCACCTTAAATGTCTTTTTAATGAAATGAGTTGTGTGTCTCTCTCATGTATGTGGCTACTGAATTGCTGCAGCAGTTCTGTAGGAATTTGTTGCTAATTGCTCATGAGTAAAGGCAAATCCATAGTCTCATCCTTAGTCCATCTATGGCATTTTTACATGATGCGTGTAGGGACTATTCATATGAGAAAGGTGGTGTAGGTTCAGGTCCCAAAATAGAATTCTAAGGACAGAATAATTTTTACCCAGGCAATCCCATTTCAATGCACAAAGAAGTGATGAATTCCTTCCTTTCATGAAACAGATTCCTTCATACAGAATCAATTTTAAGTTGATCACATTTAGCAATGTGTATAATAGTGTATGTCACAATTGTTGAACTATACATTAAACAACAGTAACTCCCAAGAACATATTTTACTTTTCAAGTAAAGCTCACTACAGTTGTTTCCAAAATACTATGAAAATGTTTGTTTTAGTCAGTGAAATTTCAACAGGTACCACAATTTGTTTGCCATTGCCTTAATTTAGAAGCTGTGCTTAAACTGTGAAAGCAGGAAAAATGGTACTAAAACAATCTGTATGGTGGAGAATGGCACAGCCCTTTTCATCTGACCTGACTTGTGCTTCTTGGATGTTGTACGACTGGAGGTAAAGTCTTCCTTTGGTCATAACTCTCTTTAGTACTAATTGGAGTACACAAATCAAGCTCAGAACAGACCACCTTAGCCTGTATTATAGAACAGTAGCCAACTGTGAAGAGGGCAAAGAGAGACTTGAATAAATCACAGAACATACTCACTTTTTTATTGGTGTATATCAAAGATCACAGAAATGGTGTGTAACTTTTTTATAGACAGTATCATTACAATTGCTAGAATTGATCTAAGAACCACAAATACTAATACAATCTTTATTCAGTTGCTGTGTTCTGGGTGCATTAAGGGCAGAAGCAAGACAATCTCTTTAGGTCTAAGAATTACACTGCTGAGATGCTTGTATTGGCACAATTTTTTATTGGAACAAAAGGAATCCAATTTCTAGGTTCATTACCCAAAACAACATAGAAATTTGAAACAAGAAAACATTTTAGTGCTTGAACTATAGATCAAACTATAATTCATAGGCCTCATTCCCTTATGGATTCTGAGGATAAGAGGAAGGGGATGGAAAAAAGCAATTTTTCTTGCCCTCTTGATCGATGTTCTATTTGACCTCTGAAATGCCCTCTTGCCATAACCTTTTAAATACCATCTGCTCTTTTTGTGAAGATTGTGATGGGAAGGAGTCACTTCCAGACAGCAATTGATTATAAATGCATTAATCAAGGACTTGGATTATCTGCAGCATGACATTGTGTGCTGTTGTTAAGCAATTTCACCTTAAATGTGATTGGAAAGGTTAATCCCCTTTCTTAGGCCTAATTTAGACTTTGGGACAACACAAAAAATAGTGAGACACAAGTGAAAAGTTACCAACCTCTATTGAAATGCCTTGGAATTTTAGATGTCTTAGAATGGAGAAACAATACACTAAAAAGCATCTCGCCAGACTTTTTCCAAACATTGCCAAACTGGCTAGATTTCCTTTTTGTTTTGATAGTTTTATTGTTGGATAGTATATAATATTCACATGGAATACATAATTTAAGTTCTACATTTCCTCAAGGATTTCAAAGTGCTTGACAACCATTAATGAATTAGGCCTTACAGAACCTCTGCCAATATAATTAATACTACCCTCATTTTATATGTGAGAAAAGTAATGCACTGAAGGACAAGTGACTTGCTCAAGCTGACATAATGAATCTGCAGCATGTTAGGAATAGAAGTGAAATCTGACTCCCAGTCCTGTTGTTGAACTACTTGACCATCCTTCCTCATTAAAACTTGGGTTTCATTTTTCTGTAGGGCAATATGTGAGAAGTTACAGTGTGAAAATTGTTGATAGAGACAAGTGCAATAAATAGATGTCAGTATGTTGTATAGGTTTGGGGTGATTTATTTTATCTAGGACTCCAAAGAAGCTGATTAGGATATGAATAATTAGCATATTCTATAACTTGCATTTCCCAATATCTGTTGCCTCAATCTTCAGACAATGCTATTTGCAATTAATAAAGTCATCTGTCAATGCCATTGCAGATAAAGTCACTAGGGAGCCTGTTGTAGGTTTGAAAGCAGAGCAGGAATCATTTCAGAAGTTCGAATAGAAAGGGGATACATGTTAAAGAATTGAGCAAGTGCCAAAAACTGGCACTTATCGTTACTAGAATGGCACATTACCATAAACTAAAACAATATTGGTAGAAGTAGCTGAATTCAGAGGAATGTGAAAATTCAAACTGCTCTTGAACTTAAATAATGGCCTGATTTTGTTTCAGTAGGATTCATGACTTTTATCTAAATTTTGCCTACCTACTTGGTCTTACCATCTATAATATGACTGGTCAGGGAGTAGAACGTAAGTCCTCACAGCAGAGAGAAAAAGGAGCTGCGCTCCTGATAAATTAGGTTAATGTATTATTCTGTCAGACCAACTACAAGAGCAGCGAATAAATACTGAAGAAAGAGAGGAAGACAAGTGGCGGTAACAGTACCTACAGCAACCCCAACACCAACTTCTATGAAAGCAAGCCCTGAATCCTTAGGGCACAAAAGTTTCCTTCCTCCACTGTTTTCTGATGGTATTTGTAAATAAAACAGTGACTTAGAAGGTCACCCCTGAAGGAAACAAAACAGAAAGATACAATGTCCCAAGGGGGGAAATCAAATCACAACCAAGTTTCAAATCAAAAGCAAGTTTCTAAATAAACACACACACGCACAGGAAAGTCACCCAATACAAACAAAATGAATTGGCTGCTAGCATTTTAGATTGCTGTAACATGAGTGAGGTAGTCACCAGACACCATTCTCTGTTCTGTTGCCTTTGTTGAAAGTGAAGGATAGCTAAGGAAAGTAAGCATGTAAATGAACTGCGCTCATAGCAGCAGGAATCCCATTCTTATTGCCTGGAGCAAGATGCAGCTGGTGGATGCTGCTGTGTATAATGACAGATACATACACATTCCCATCTCTACTAGATACATCTGTAATACTATCTATATCATTGCTAAATGTAACTGCCAGAATAGCATAACTCCCACTGCTGCACTTTGGTGGGTTTTCCTTTTCCAATAAAAAAACAACAAGGAGTTGTGTGGCACTTTAAGACTAACATTTATTTTTTGTATGAGCTTTTGTGGGAGGAGATCCCACTTCCTCAGATGCTTCGAAGATGGGTGAACTTACAGAAAGGAATGAAACTAAATACAAGGGGGTGTAAAACATAGGATCAGGTCATACAGTAACAGCAAATCAGAGCAGTTTTCAGGTTCAAACCATGGGAAGCCTGAAGTCAAATTACCTTTTGTAATGGGAAAAGAACCCATAGTCTCAATTAAGTCCTGCTTTCACAGAAATTAGCTTGCATATTAATTTGAGTTCAGCTGTCTCTCTTTGAAGTCTTGATGTCCCAGCTACATCTCTAACGACAGTCGTTAGCAAATCAGTCATCGAGTGATTAGGAAGATGGAAGTGCTCAGCAACTGGTTTCTTTGTTCTTTGATTTCTGATATCAGCTTTGTCCTCATCCAGCCTCTTACGCAGCAATCTTCCTGTTTGTCAGATATATGAGGTATTGGGGCATTTCTTGCACATGATGGCATAGACCACATCAGTAGATGAACAGGTAAATGAGCCTTTGATGGAGTAGCAGGCTTGATTAGGACCTATGATGGTATCTATTGTGCAGATATGTGGGCAGACTTGGCAACGTGGTTTGTTGTAGGGGTGTGTGCCTGCTTTAATGTTTCTGTTGTTAGATCTGTAGTTGCTGGTGAGTATCTGTTTAAGATTAGGGGGCTGCCTATAAGCAAGGAGTGGTCTGTCTCCTAACGCTTGAGAGAGAGAGGGATCATCTTTTAGAATAGGCTGTAGGTCCTTACTGATCTTTTGCAGAGGTCTGACTTGAGGATTGTATGTGGTGACTAGTGGTGTTCTGTTGCTTTCTTTTTTTTGGGTCTCTCCTGTAGTAGATGACTTCGGGGAACCCGTCTAGCTCTGTCAATTTGTTTTCTTACTTCCCCAGGTGAGTACTGTAGTTTCAAGAATGCTTGATAGAGATCCTCAAGATGTCTGTCTCTGTCTGAGGGAGCAGAGCAGATGCGGTTATATCTTAGGGCTTGGCTGTAGACAGTGGATCATGTGGTGTGTTTAGGATGGAAGCTCGAAGGATGTAGGTAACTATACCGATCAGTAGGTTTTCGGTATAGGGTGGTGGTGATGCGTCTATCCCTGATTTGTACTGTAGTGTCAAGAAAGTGGATTTCCTGTGTGGAGTGTTCCAGGCTCAATTTGATGGTGTCATGGAAATTATTGAAATCTCTATGAAAATCTTCAAGAGCATCCCTGCTGTGTGTCCAGATGATAAAGATGCCATCAGTGTAGCGCAGGTAAAGAAGAGGTGCCAACATCTTTATGGGTGACTTAGATCAACGTTTCCTCAAGTCTCATCCCAAAACATCTCTTCTCTATAGGTTTGGGGGCTTTATAGCCCCCCGGGTGAGGTGCCCCACCACCCCTCTACTGGCCGGTGCCTGCAGGGGCTGCAGGCACCGGCCAGGTGAGGCGCGGGGCTGCACGGCACTCCGCCGGTACCTGCAGTCCCCTGCAGGCACCGGCGGCGTGCGGCACAGCCCCACGCCCCTCTCCCCAGCCCATGGACACCCCTCAGCACCCAGCTGTTTGCTTGTTTCGAAACCACCAAGCTGTTTGCTTGTTTCGAAATGGCCGTGCGTCGTGTGGCCATGGCACTGCTTATTTCGAAACAACCTCTGTTGTTTCGAAATAAGAAGTGTGTGTGGCCATACCCAAAGAGAAACAGCTGAACTCGAATTAATATGCAAGCTAAATTCTGTGAAAGCAGGACTTAATTGAGACTATGGGTTCTTTTCCCATTACAAAAGGTAATTTGACTTCAGGCTTCCCATGGTTTGAACCTGAAAACTGCTCTGATTTGCTGTTACTGTATGACCTGATCCTGTGTTTTACATCCCCTTGCATTTAGTTTCATTCTTTTCTGTAAGTTCACCCATCTTCGAAGCATCTGAGGAAGTGAGATCTTCTCCCACAAAAGCTCATGCAAAAAATAAATCTGTCAGTCTTACAGTGCCACACAACTCCTCGTTAATTTTTTACTGGACTAGACTTACACGGCTATCCCTTTTGAAATTTCCTTTTCCAAGTCCATGTAATATCTTTTTTACCACTACAATGGAGTCCAAGAACAGCAAGCCATATTAGTGGAAGTAGGGCACACTAACTATAATTTCCTTTGGTTGCAGTAGCTTTATCTGTGACAATGACCACTCTTGCAACTGGGTACATTGAGTTGATTTTGGGCAGCAGTCCTCTTCAGATAGGACCACATCAATGCAAACTAGGAACCTTTCAGTTTGCACCCACAGCATCCACTGATGGCATTCCTGGGGCACCAGAACTGGGGAGCAGAGGCAATGGGTTCTTGAACCTCCCTGCAATGCAAATAAGGGGTTGCTTTATATTTCCAACACTCCCCATAGCAATCTACTTAATTTGAATTATGCACTTCAGTTGGGATCCTCGTAAAATATTTTAGTAAACATCAGTAGCCTTCTGTTAATCAGAAATCCTATTTAATTGGGACACAAGGGATTCAAATCAAGCATATGCTGCTGCAATCTGCAGTGCATGCATGACAGTACAAACCTAGAACCTGATTATTAGGCCTTCAGTGTGAGTTCTTTGTTTATCAGATTGATTTAAAGCCAGGATTTTAAATTTTGTCTATTCCTGTTTCAAGGTTCATTTGCTTTAGAATTTCTTCTTATTCTCATCTCAAACAGTTTGTTGGACTAAGCTATTTTCATTCTGTTTTAAATGGGTGAAGCATATGGTTAACTCTTTAAATCTAATAGGTTTGAAGGATCCTCAGTTTGTTTCTGCAGAGCACAGTGTATCAGTTTGTACTTTCTGTATTATTTTCCTTCAATGTATTTTAAGAAGTCCAAAGGTTTGTATTCCCATGTAAGCATTCCTCCTTCCAGTCATTGTCATCTCATCTATCTATGGTCCAGTTTCTCACCTTGCACCTTCCCCCTTTCTGTTTCTAGTTGTATAGGTAATTTTTTAAACTAAAAAATAAATATTTCACAGTGGCATTCACATCTATAGAAAAATACAATTTGAAAGACACTTCCTGTTAAGTTTAAATCTGAACTTGAGTAGTTTGCAGCACCGACATAAACAAACTTTATTATATAAAATTTGCTGTAACAGTGTTATTTCATAACTGCTCTTGATACATCCCAGACCTGTAAATACTATAGATATCCTGGACAACATAGTAACTTCCTTTGAGATGTCATGGGTTAATCGTATATCAAAAATCCATGAGAACCCCCTTGAGCACAGTTCTCTTGTACAGTCATTTACACCAGGGCAGAATGGATACAGAATGCTAAAAAATGTGAATGGTAACATTTACATTCCCATCCTACAGGTGTAAATGACTACATAAGGTGCAAGGTAATACCAGGAGGATCTAGTATCTTGTGTAGAAGGGACACACCCACACACTCTCCACTGGTTATGCATTCTGGAGGGAGAATCCCTTGGAGGGTAGGATGTACAGGTACATTCGCTCAGTGTGCCTCCCCTGTGTAGCAAGTATGCATTCTGCCCACCTGTATATTGTCCAGATATGTCACCAAACATTGTATCAAGTGCATTCTGCTACCATCACTGCTCAAAGCTCCTCTAATGCTACAGTATGAACATGTTCCTTTTTTTTTTTATTTTATCCTTCAGACAATTCCATTCTGAACACAGCAATTTCAAAATGTTTGGTTGCCCAACAGTTATATTCTTTACAGAAATACCAAAAGGGAAACATTAGTACTATATCAAAATGTACTCTTTCCCATAGTAAAATATATTTAATTCTTCAAAACACTTGCTTATACTGACAAGTACTGTAATTAGATCTCAAGCAATAGAATGGAAAAAAGATAATAGGATGCATAAATACATTTACAAAGGAATATAATTAGTGAGTTAGTTTAAACTAGAAAGCAATGAACAGCTACATAAAAGAACTACAAATTAATTAAAACAGCCATCCATTGTTCATTTAACGACTATTGTAAAAAAATAAACTGTGCAGTCCTATTTCATCTCAATTACTGTGCATCAGTCTATATACATTGTAGATACTGGGAGATAAGAAAGATTCATCTTTTGGCAGAGTTTATTCTATAGAGATCTGATGTAAAGCAATAATGCCATACATCAGAGACAATCTTAACAAAGGGCTCTAAGCAAATGGCTTACTGTATATCTGTCAGTGATGGTAACTCTCATTTGTTTATTTTAACTACTAAGCCAATCACCATGATAGAATAGGGTAGCAGTAGGGCATCAAACCAGATTGCAGTGAGAATGGGGGTGAAAGACAGCCAAAAATTGTGCCATTTCTCATTAGTGTAATTCAGGAACTTGTGCCAAAATAAATTTTAATAAGAGTCTGTCAAGTAAGAGATGTTTATTCAACCATTTGAAAATTAATGCTTCAGAGATGTGAATGTATTTTCAATAAAATATTAAGTGGGTTAAAGTTATTCTAAAAATTAAGTGTAATAGCTATACAAATGTGGGAGATTGAGTAATGATGCTAGGTGAACAAAGTATTATAAAACAAACTAAAGCCTCTGGGCCCACTTCTAATCAGTATAACTCCACTGACTTCAATAGAGTGTCTCCTGATTTGCATCAGCATAAGTATGCAGAGAACCTGGTGTCTGTGTCACTGTCTGAGTCTAAGGGATTGTTTATGATTATCTTTCATATTCATATTTCATATTTGCAATAAACCATATGTGATATGCCATGTTTGGTACCAAGAGAAAGGTTGTAATCTGTTAAGAATGATTATATGGTTTGTATGTAGGTGTCAAATCTGTATTAGAAATTAGGAATGTGTTTGGTCCATTTGCATTCCAAGTTACTGGATTCTAAGGCATTCCCAGGCTGAGTGGCTGTAAATCATTGTCCTCTTAATGGCCCATTAAGGAAGCTCCCAGCTACTGTGGGACTAGGAAGAAACCTGCTGGATGAGTCACCAGACTGACCATGTAACTCAACTCCATTTTGATTTGGCAAGGACTCTGAAAACATGGGGAAAGCCAGAGATGATAAAAGGCTTGGCCCCCATCTCCATTTTATCTTCAGTTTCCAACCCACAATCAACACCATCCTCTGGAACTATTCTACTGCACGGAACAAAGGACTGAGACCCACACAGGTGCTGGATGTAACAGAGGATTTGGACTAAACTGCAAACTACAGACTGTCCAAGGATTTGCTTTCTCTGGACTCTAAATCATTTGCATGTATGTGATTCACTTTAACCCTTAATCATCTCTCATATTTTGTTTCTTTTCAAATTGAACCTTTAGTTGTAGTTACAGAAAGATTGGCTGGCAGTATGGTATTTGGGGTAGGATCCAAACCTATATTGTTCTGGGTGATGTGGCTGGCCCTTTGGGGTCAGCAAAACCTACTTCTTTAAGACACCTAGTGGCTAGGTGGGAACCAGAGGAGCTTATGTTCAATAAAGGAGGCTGCTCCTATTTTGTTATGCTTGGTGATTGTCAGAGTGGGGAATCAGAAGCATGTTTTGTTACGGAGTGGGAAACTGGTTTAAGAACCACCTGTTAGTGGTTTGTAGGTTTGGGCCCTGGTTTTGCAGCCTGCCCTGATTGTGGCACACTCAGAAGGTTATCCCAGGATGCCTGAGTCAGTGTCTAAGCAAAGCATCCTATAAGGGCCTAATCCAAAGTCCATTGAAGTCAATAGAAAGACTCACATTGAATTCATGAGACTCTGGATTAGGCCCTTATAGGATGCTTTACTTAGACACTGTGACAACCTTCTGAATATGCCAAAATCAGGGCAGAATGAGCACTTCCATCTTTCTAATCACTCTACGGATCATTTGTTAACAGGTTGTTCAAGCAAGTCAATAGGACAGCAAGACTTCAAAGAGAAACAGCTGAACTAGATAGAACTGATCCACAGATTCAGTTGTGTGAAAGCAGGATTAAATCATGACTATGGGTTCTTTTCCTATTACAACAGGTGATTTGACTTCACCTTCCTCTATGTGCTGTTTTCCAATGTTTGAGTCTTAAAAACTGCTTTGATTTTCTGTTAGTGTGACCTGATCCTGTTTTACACTCCCTTGCATTTATTTTCATTCTATTCTGTAAGATCCCCCATCTTCAAAGTGTCTGACAAAGTGGGCTTTTCTCCCACAAAAGCTCATGTGATATGTAAGTCTGACAGTCTTTAAGTGCTTATGTTTTATTGTTATACAGTAGAGCCTCCACTATCCAGTTTTCTGTATTAACTGTACCAGCAGCAAGACCAGGTTGACAATGGTTGGGCTCAGCCAGTCTTTGCTGGGTGGCTGGGACTCCAGCAGTCCACCCAAACATAAATCAGGTTGTTTTTTTTTTTTTAGTCCAATCTGCAGCAGAATGGTATACAGCCCTGAAAATTATTTGTGTTTTGCCTGATTTAGGCTTTTGGGTTTTTTGCTCTTCCACTTATTGCAGAAAAATCCAGTCTACATCTAGAACAACAAATAGATGCAAAATAAAAGAGTGATATTAATTGGCCATCCCTACCAACCAGCACTATTTCATCCCCTCCCCTTCCACTTTCCTGCTTCAAAAGGAATATAAAGATAGAAAAAAACAACACACATCTTTGCTGTCCAGAACTAATTTGCATTCCACTGCAATAATTTCAACTGACACCACAATCAGAGAGTAGCAGGATGTCACCAGACTACAGTGCTCAGTGATGCATGTGTCAGTTGAAACAGTATCTCTTTAGGATACGAGTGACAACAGGCTTGTGAAGGAGGGGGCTAGTTCAGTACAGTCTACAACTCTGACAAATGATTTGCTGCAACCCTTCTGTAGGGTTAGTATTATATTGATGCTAGTTCATAAGTAGGGAAAGATTTTGCATTTGCATCTCAATATATCTGGTAAAAGCTATAGTACTTTAGAGGGGGTAAGGAGAAATGAAATGAAGAGAGTGCCAGAGACGAATGGCAGTGACCATCTCAAACCAGTAAAAAAACAACAAGTTGTGTGGCACTTTAAGACTAACAAACCAATATACCAGCAATAGAAATGCTAAAGGGTAGAATTAAGTGAGATAGAATGATCTGGTCAGAAATCATGACAAAGTTTTTCTATTGAAAAATATTAATTCATTGAAATCAAATATTGTGTGAGAAAGTGGGATTTGCACATAGGTCCAAAGGAAACAGGATGGTTTCAGCATCTCACCTACCTGGCTGACAGGCAGTCAGAGCTTTCCAGACTCGCAGATCCATGGCAGCTCACTGGGCTAGGAGCTCCAGAGCCAGGCCCCCTAAATGTCTTGTCTTCCAGGGATACCCATTTTTCAGTGTTGTCCTCTTGTTGTCAGCCCTGGGGCTTCCATCACCCCCATTTCTTCTGATCAGTAACAACAGGATTGCCTTCGTCCCACAAAAGTAGTACAAATAGACAAGGATTCCTGGGATTGGTGACTGGAATATTCCATTTAATAGAAAATTCTAAGATTCAAAGTTTCACTCCAATTGGGAATTAAACACCATCTTGAACACTACATGAGAGATATTTTCTGTTTGGTGCTAGATAGACATGCCCTGAGGAAGATTTGGTATCAGTAATCTGTAGCAAATTAAAAAAGAAGGATTCTTCCCCTAAGCTCAAACTGAAGCGTCCTGGAAGATCTAAATAATTTAGTTATCTAATGTTTGTCAAACGTCTTCATTTTCCTGTGTGAAAAGTTATTCTTGCACTTAAGTCCTCGTGAGAATCACAGATCTCTCAGAAAACTCTAAGAGCTCTCCAGACCAGTTATGACCCAAACTTTTCCAGATAAACAGCCATATATTTGGATACTTCTTTAAAAATCAAACTTTCTGGGGTTTACTAGTATCCATCTGTAATGAAGGTGAGAATGTAATCTCTGTTGAAATTCCAACTCACCCTTCAGTCGACATTTGCAGTGCCTTGGCTGTAAAAGCATGTTGCATGTGAACTGTATCCCAGACCCTTCACCAGGTAAATTTCCTTCCAAACTGAGACCAAGGGTAAAATTTTCAAAAGCATCTGTGCTAAAGTGTTCCAGGCAGCTGAGTGGTTAACAAACCCAACTTCTAGTTGCTTACTTCTCACCATGGCATTATAGATGCTACATCCTGATCCTTGTCTGAGGATCTTTCCCTCTCCATCCACACCTGGACCTCAGCCCTTAAGGGGGGCAAAGGAGAAGGACACAACCTCACTCCCTACCAATTCCACCCAGGACCATGTGGGAAGGAAAACCAGAAAGTTCCTCCCTGAAATGGGTCCCAGCAGCATGCTGCTCTAGGCTACTTCCTACCAATATGTCCCTTGAGTTTATGGTATGGCCCAATAGTCCAAACAATCACTCATTTAACACAGAGTCTAAAGGCACAGGGACCTGCTAGTTTTTAAAGGGGTGGGGGGTGACTGAATAAGGCACTTTCTGAGGCCTTACCCATTCTGTTCTCCCCTCACAAGCTCAACTCTCCATCTGACATCTTTCACCTGTTTCACCACCTTTTAGTTTGGAGTCTTTTAACCTGCTCCTCCAGCTGGAGCATGCTCCAGGTCTGGAGGTGCAGGACAGGACAGGGCTTCCTAGACTCAGTATTGCGTTTTAATCTCTTCAGGCACAGTATGTGGCTAGATGCTTTGCTCAGTGTGGTAGTTATCCCAGGAGGTTTGGGTTACAGTGGGGAATAGAAAATGACTTAGAAGTCTAAATTCGATTTTCCCGAGTGACTTGCAGCCAGATAATAAAGTATGTAGGCTCAAGGGATGAAGATGCAGAGTGGAATTTTCAAAGCATGTTATCCCTAGGCACCCAATTACCTTTTAAAAATTTGGAATTCGCAGAATGTCAGAACTGAGACCACTGAGAGCAGAGCTGGCTTTAGAACTGAAGATTTCAAGACCAGAAGTTTAACAAAACGCAACACTGAGAAACTATACTTATCATCCACAGTTATACATTTCTGGGATTATTCTTTCCAGACTTAAACTGTAGTAATTTTACACTTTATACCCAACATCTTATCATGATTTTTAGAAAAAATATAGTTTGAAGAAAAATAAAAACAGTTAGATATTTTCCTCTAGTTTTTATATAATGATTTGGCAGAGAAAAATGCATTTAATAGTGAGCCAAACACATAGGTAATTTTTCTGAGCATCTAAAAAGAAGAGTCATTGTGGTTTTCTCAAAGTGCCTAAGACTTCAATTTTCCTGGTTAACAATACCTTCTTTTTACAAGGACTAAAACGTTATTTAAACAATTATATGCTATTAAGTAAAAGATGAATTAGGGAGAAAATTGCACCATTAGTAAAATTTAAATTCTTAACTTCACGTAATAAAAGATGGTAACCTTTCTGTAATGGCATTACAATTTACCATTTATTATAGAAATCCCATTTAGGAGTGCAAATGGATTCTGGTTCCACTCTTATTACTTTGATTATTAAATTTCTGTGCAAGTTTTAATTCTTACTAAAATTCCTGATAAGTTAATGAAGAATATTTTGTAATAGTTTAAAATCTCCGTCCTGGTATTGAACTATGTTTCAAAGGATCCTCTTGAACAAAAAGGAAAGGCAATATATTTATACATTAAGAATATACTGCAACTATAATATTGAAAAGATATTTGCTATCATTTTCTGTATTTAAGCCTTCCAAAACATTAAATCTTTTCAGTGAAATATTATAGTGGCTGCTGGCAAACCAGCTAGCAGTATGGATCCATCATTTCTTCTATGAAAACCATTCTGTAGGCCTTTTTAATTCCATCCAGTTTTCATACTTAAGATAGAGGTTAAATTTGGATTTTATTTTTAGAAAAAGTTTGATCTCCATTTTTGTTATTATAAAGTTACTAATGTGTTTCCCAACTAATAAGTGTGTGTGACAATGTGCATGTATGATACCAACTGAAATTATTTACTTTTTAATGTTACTGTTACACCACAATGAAGTCACTGCAGAACAAGCCGTAGTTTTATATTCCAGCTTTAGGAGGAATTCCTTGATAAAGTTAATCATTTCTTCTTGATAAAGTTAGTGCTTTCTTCACCTCACTCTAGGCTGTAGTTCCAATGCTACTGTTTTGCTCTGGTGATCCTGAAAGCTTATGCTTTCTTAAGAATATCAGAAACATTGATTAAAATTGGACAGAATCCCACTCCTGCTCAGCACACTACAGAAGTCCAACATGCATTGAGTCCCACCCTGTGGGCACTCATAGCATTTAGTAAGTTAATAGCATGATATACACTCTGCTTAACATACTGAATTCCAAGTTTTTATTAAACAGATCAGAGGCTTAGGTGATTTAAACTGGCATAACTCCACTGAAAGTCAGTGAAAAATCTAGCCCTCTAGGAAATCAAGCAAACAGCATGTCTCACCTTCTTCTAAATGCAAACACAGGTTTGTCTGTTTGCTGGCCATTTTCTATTGCATCACCTTGCTTTTCAACAGAAGAGAATGACAGCAGCAGCTGCT
The DNA here is from genome assembly GCA_007922195.1 of Podocnemis expansa. Taxonomy (NCBI): domain Eukaryota; kingdom Metazoa; phylum Chordata; order Testudines; family Podocnemididae; genus Podocnemis; species Podocnemis expansa. The sequence goes on along the minus strand of ML682018.1, from coordinate 4,833,596 downwards.
CTTGCTGCTTTCCACTCAATTCTTGTGACTAGCCTATATAGATTTATACCATGTTCATATTGACAGAGTTCCCCGAAGTCATCTACTACAGGAGAGGCCCAAGAAAATAACAGAACACCACTAGTCACCACATACATGCCTCAAGTCAGACAGAGCTCATTATATGAAATAAGAATACGTCGTGTGGACTTACTCTCTTTTATTTTGAAATAACCAGTGTTATTTCAAAATAAAAGGGACGTGTGGACATACCTAATGACTTGCTCAAATCAGATGTAAAACAAACAAACAAACAAACAAGGAGTTGTATGGCACTTTAAAACTAACAGATTTATTTTCGCATAAGCTTTCGTGGGAGAAAATCCCACTTCATCAGATGCTTCGAAGATGGGTGAACTCACAGAATGGAATGAAAATAAATGCAAGGGGGTGTAAAACATAAGATCAGGTCATACAGTAACAGCAAATCAGAGCAGTTTTCAGGTTCAAACCATGGGAAGCCTGAAGTCAAATTACCTTTGTAATGGGAAAAGAACCCATAGTCTCAATTCAGTCCTGCTTTCACAGAGTTTAGCTTGCATATTAATTTGGGTTCAGCTGTTTCTCTTTGAAGTCTTGATGTCCCAGCCACATCTCTGACGACGGTTGTTAACAAATCATTTATCGAGTGATTAGAAAGATGGAAGTGCTCAGCAACTGGTTTCTTTGTTTTGTGATTTCTGATATCAGCCCTACGTTCATTTATTCTTTTGCGCAGCGATCGGCCTGTTTGTCCAATGTTTAAAGTGTTGGGGCATTTTTGGCACATGATGGCATAGATCACATTAGTAGATGAGCAGTAAATGAGCCTTTGATGGAGTAGCAGGCCTGATTAGGACCTATGATGGTATCTGTTGTGCAGATATGTGGGCAGACTTGGCAGCATGGTTTGTTGCAGGGGTGATTGTCTGCTTTAATGTTTCTGTTGTTAGATCTAGTTGGTGGTGAGTATCTGTTTAAGATTGGGTGGCTGTCTGTAGACAAGGAGATAGCTGTCTCCCAACACTTGAGAGAGTGAGGGATCATCTTTTAGAATACTACAGACCTATTTTGAAATAACGATGTACGTGTGGACATAGCCATTCTGTTTAGGTCTCACAGGAGAAGACAGTGGTGATGGCACCACATGACATTCTGAGTCTCTTTTTCAGCTTTTGAGGGAAGGCAGAAGCTGCTAACGTCCAAAGCATAACTAACTTTAGTGGAACCTGTGGGAAATGAGAGAATATGAATACAATTTTCAAAGAGACAGAGCTCATCAATACCAGAGGACATTTTTAAGCCTGAGCTTAGATGTGGCCTGGGGCATCTCAGGAAATTTCCTGGAATCTCTGCAGGCTATGTGTTCTATAACAGAAGTGGCAAACACTGCAAGATGGACACTGCCTAAATTGCATTTATTAAAAAAATTGTGACATCACACTCATTGTAATAAAACTTAAATTCTCTCTGGTGTTCTATGATCACTCACAGTTTAAAGTGCTCATAACAGCTTTGCTTTATTTTGAGACCAGTTTCAACTGATCATACATAATAAGAACTCTGTCTGGGAAGCTCAGTCCTTAAGGCACACCCCCCAAAATAATCTGTTCACTCGAAGGCAGTATCTAAACCGACAAACTTAGTTATTTTGAAATAACTATTTCAAATTTAAATCAGTTATTTCGAATTAGAGAGTCTTCACTAGACTCGTAATTCAAAATAAAGTAGGTTTTATTATTGTGACTTAGAGAGTCTAATTTAGACTCTCTAACTCAAATTGGGAGAGGATCCTCCAGTGGGTTTCTTTCCCCGTTGGGGGAGGAATTCCCCTGGCAGGCTGCTCTCCCTGCCAGGGGCAGGAACTCCTAGTGGGCTGGTTTCCCCGCCATTAGGCCAGTCTGCCCCTCTCAGCCCCCTGTGCAGGCTGGGGCCTTGGAGCCATCTAGGAGCCAGACTGGTCTCTGCAGGCAGCTCAGAGACCGATCTGGCTCCAAGGCCTGCAGCCTACACAGGGGACTGCAGGGGCCAGATCAGCCTGTGGGGAAACCAGCCCGTCTAGGTTTCCCTGACTGTTATTTTGAAATAAGCCTATTCCACAGCTTCGAATGGCTTATTTTGAAACAATTATTTCAATGTAAGTGCTATTTCAAAATAAAAGCAGGTTTTATTATTTTAAATAACACTTTGCTATTTCAAAAAAATAAACGGGAATGCATGTATGGGGAAGTTATTTTGAAATAAGCCTCCTTATCTTAACTAACCTAATAACTAACCTTATTAACAAAGAACAGTTAGTGCTTGAAGTTCCCCAGACTGTCACAGGAACTGATGAGCCCCTACAAGGCTCAACATGATTGCTATCATGAGGTAGCAAGTCTTCTTATTTGATTGTTCTTTGTCATGGAGCTCTGGTGTCTCAGTCTGCTGTGGTCATTGCCTGTTTGAAAACCTCTCAGACAAGATGGCAAACTGAATGTTCATTTTCTTCTTTTCTGTGATTTGGTGATGGCAGCATGGGTCTTATCTGAGGTAAGAACTTCATACAACTATACAGCTCTTCCACTGCTGTTCAAGACTATGGTTTGCTCTCATACCCACACACTGTCATCTTCCTACAGTGATGGCAGCTAGCAGGACCCCACATCAGACTGAGTCTTCTCTTAGACTTATAGAGAGACAGACAAAGCTAATGTCTCCAGTGATTCTGACATCAATTTCTAACACTGTGGGCATATTTGTGACTGATTCTATGTTATTGTAATCTACCTGTACATGTTGCTATGCTAACTTCTCTCTTAAGTATGCTATTTCCATTACACAGAATTACATTTTTGTTTGCTTAGCTTTAGTTCAGCAATTCTGGTTCTTTCCAAAACTTCTTAAAGCTTTAATCATGCTCATAGTATTCCACAGGTCATGTCATCTGTGAACCATAGTACCATCTGTACTATCAAAAATGTGTTGTATTTTCCAGTGGAACACCACAGGCGCTGAACACAATCCAGATACAGTCTGTGCAAAAACAATATCTCCCCAAAGGGGGTCATGGATTGTGCACAGATGCGCACTGCTTTTCTATTGTTATATGCCAGAACACTGCAGGTGCACCAAGGATAGAAAAATATTTGGTATCTGCCATTTCTCAAAAATTTCTCTCCAGGTAAGTAGTGAAAAGAGTTTTTTCTTTAAATGTTTAATTCTTCTGGGTCTTTACATAAGAACAATGAGTCATTTTAGAAAACCATTCTTGGTTTTTCTACTTGCTCTAGGATTCCCACACCAACAAACCTATTCATCTTCCTTTAGCCTTGCCTTAAGGTGAGGGGAACTCTTAGAGGCACAAACTCTTTATAATAGGCTCTTCACTGTGTCCCCCAACTGTTACTCAATTTTTATTGCCTGTGGCTTTTCTTCCAAAAGTAATATCACTGTTTCTGGAACCACATTTACTTGTGCATCAGTGTCCAATTTAAAAGCAATAATGATCTATTTGCTTTCAGGGGAATAATCCCTTCATCTTGACATGCAACACTATTCATTGCTTCTAGGAAGATTCCTGAGTTAGTGGTACTATTTGCATCCTCTTTGTCCAGGTGTAAAATCATCATGCCATTCCAAATAATGCTACACATTCAGACTGTGTGTAGATAAATACCTTGCAGAGTCTTAACACCACACAGGTAATTTTAAAAGGCCGCTACAACAAAGCATAGCATAAGCCTTCTCCCAAACAGAGATGCTGCTGCGATTTCTTCTCTCAAAACTAATCTGTCCCCAAATCCCCGTTAACACGCTAGCTAGTTCTGTTCCTAAAGGCTCATCGTATCTTCCTTGTACCAGGGGAATAAACCATCAGCACTAGTGACTTACCAAAAACCCACTTACCTGTTTTCCTGCAAGTTCAAGCTCTTCTAGCAGGCTGGGATGTCTCAGGCAGACACTGCCAGTATACAATAGGAAGTTGTGCAGCTCTTTGGTTTACCTACAAATATTATACCTAAAACACCAGGGACACATATGAGATTGTTAAAAAGCAGCAATTATAAAGAGGGGGGGGAAGGAGGATGCCCAGTTGTAACAGTTATTACAGTCATTTTTCTACCTGAACACATCTAATATTATGCTACTATTAAGCAGGAATAAATGGTTATTGGCTTTAACTAGTCAATTGTAACTGAACGAAGAGGTCAAAACGTTCATGAGCCTTGCAACAGATGTGTGTCCTCACAAATGAAAGTAAAGCCATATTGTACATATACGCTGGCATATGTGAAGGTAATATGACTGTCAATGATGTACGGAATGCATATTATGTAGAGAAATTATGGATGAACAGGTTTTTAGCCATGAAATATAGGTTCGGTGTATTTTGATACTGGAATACGTTACAAAATGAGAGATTTCAGAGAGATGCCAGCTACTTCATTCATTGCTAATATAATTGTGGATTAGGAGAACAAAGTATAATGCAGTCACACTTCAGTGACCAGATGCTCTGTTGATACCAGACATCCCAGACCACCTGTTTTCACATCCTCATACATGCTTTAGGCTGCCATTCAAAGTACCCTTGTGCTGCAATTTGGCATCTTGTTTGACTACTGTTTTGGCATTGCCCCAGAACACAGCACGTACACTTGTCTTTCACTGAAACCCACTGTGGAAATGTTTTATGTACATCACCATTCTGACAAACATTTTTGGAAGGAAAAAAAAAAGGATGAGACTATTTAACCTGAAGCTCACATAATCCAAACTCTTTAGCACTTGAGATATGTTGTCTCCCATATATTGTGTCTAGTCTGTCCACAAAAGTACCTGTAAAAACTCCAGAATTAACCAGTGAGTCTTTTCCATAGTATGTCTGTATTTCCAGAAATATAGCTGCACTCTGACTAAACTCTCACACTAATGCACATAGCTGACACACCACTGCCTATCCTTGCTATATGCCTGTAGTACACATCCTGAATGTCAAAGGACTGCTGATTTCATTCAGTCTAAATCTCCTTAAGAACAAAAACGTCTTAGTGTGCCCTAATTTCCTCACACAAGCACACACCTCCTCTCATTTCTTTTGGCTTCCCCATCCCTTGGTGTCATAAAGTGCCTCCCCCCCTCCCCCACTTTTGGCAAACTGACAGTCGCAGAGCTTTAGGATGTAACTCTGACTAGTCATCGCTCCTTCTCTCTTTCCAGCTATGCCTTCTGGTATGCTGTGGATGGCTGGTGTCAGAACATTTACATCTACACCACCCCCTAAATTATTTCTCAGTATTGTTCTGCTGCCAATCTGTTGTTCTCTTTTCTTTGGGTTGGTGGACTCCAATCAAGTTGCCGTGTCTTACGAACAGCTGCCAAACCTGTGTAGCCACATTCCTGCAGGGCAGGTCTCACCTCAAAACTGATGCCCGTATTTTTATTCTGAAAGCCATAACCAGTCCAAGATGGCAGCTCTCCAAGTGCAAAAGAGGCATTCTCCCTTTGATATTAGCAGAAGAGCTTGAGATGTGTTTCCCACCCTTCTCTTTCACTTTGACTTGTGCATGTAAGGAATTATATGTGAGGAAGATCAAGCCCTTGTTTTGTATTTCTAAAATGCCAGTCTGGTATTAAAACACTAGAACTGAATTTTATTTCTATGTTTCTTCTAATGATTGTCCTCCCCTCACCCCCTGCCAACATCCTTACTTTTCTATAGTGGATTTTTCACTTACGCTATGTCCACACATACATCATTATTTCAAAATAAGTTACTTCAAAATGAGTTATTTTGAAATAAAGTTCTTATTTCAAAATAAGTTAATTTGAATTAAGGGAAAGCCTGCTTTCAAAACAGCTGTTATTTCAAAATGTTTTTTTTTTTTAAATAAGGCCGTTTGGACATGTTGTTTCAAACCAGTTGTTTTGAAACAATGGTGTTGTTTCGAAACAATATGTTCAAACGGCGTTATTTCGAAATAACCATTTCGAAATAACAGCCATTTCAACATGAATGGGGTTTAAGCTGTTTCGAAATGACTGTTCTTATTTCAAAATGACAGAGCCTGTCACTTTGAAATAAGAAAACGTTGTGCGGACATTGTTTTTTATTTCGAAACAACCAGTGTTGTTTCAAAATAAAAGACTCGTGTGGACATACCCTTAGAGAGAACTCACCTAATATTAGCCTCTCAAGAGTGTAAAGCTGGAAAGGTCCTCCAAAAATGATCAGGCAATGCAGACAACACTGAAGAGGTTTATTTACAGTACCTGCACTGCTAATGCCGAACAAAACAGTAGGAGATTAAAAATGGAGGTAACATGTCAATTGCTTAGATACACATACTGCTTGTTTACTGGTTTAAACTAGTTTTCTAACTGTTCTTTGTCTTCTTTGGGGGGAAAAAACAACTCTATTTATGGTAAAAAGGTCAGGGTGGCGAGGGGGTGGTCTTGACAGGTAGGGGAATACTAACTTCTGTATAAGGTGCTTGTGGGGGGGGGTGTATGGGTACGTTACATCAGACAGGGAAGGTTACATGACATCAAACATGGGTTCAGGGGAGAATATGTAACAAAAGACAGCCTGCATGCTGCCTATTTGGTCAGCCTCTATATTTATGAGGCCTAGTGTGCTGACATGGATATTTTTGTCCTAACAAGAGAAAATATATATGGACTTTCAGCTTACCTCTGAAGTATCTGGTGATGGAAACTCTCAGAAGTAAGGAACTAAATGAGATGGGCCGTTGTCTAACTCACTGTGGACATTTCTATGTTCTTAAGTATACACCGTTTAGGAAAATTGTTCATGACCTTCAGTGGAATACACATGTCAGTTTTACTTAGACTCCATAAAGACTGAAATTGCCTGGTTTCCTGCGTATTTTTATAAGATTTGTGTTCTGAACCTGTACTTCTGATCCAGACATCCTAGGTTTCAGCTCCAATTTACAAAAGAACATATTTAATAAACTCAATGAGAATATTAGGGTTTGGCCTTCAGCTTCAATGCCAGTTGATGATGTTCTGTACTTCTCAGCAACTGTCCAATATAAAAAATGGAATTTTATAATTGCATTTCAATAATAACAATCTTGCTCTTTTTCATCCTTCAGTGTCATTATTCAGAATATAACTTACACGCATTAAGTTAAATGTTATCAAAGTAATAAAATATGTTGATGAGGTAAAATTTAGGATAAAACCAAAACAAAAACATGAAGGGAAATCAGGAGACGGAAATAAAAGGGAGACCAGTGGTGGTAAATACAGAAACACCACTGGAAAAAAAAAAGTTAAAGATTCTAAAAGTTGATAGAGAATGACATATAGATTTCAAGTAGGAACAAGTCCCACATCTTGAGGACTATCAAGTGGAAGCCTGGTCACCTGCTGATGTAAAATGCTATAGATGGATCCATCCAATGCATCTGAGAATTGTGTTCATTCAGCTGCTCTTCAAAGTACATCTCAGATCAGTAAAGAAACATGCTTCTGTATTCTGAACAAATTGCAAGTAATAGAGAAACCCAGCTAACAACGAATTACAATAGTCCAAGCATACATAAAAGGCTTATACAAAGGTGAACTCAATATTCCACATTAACTTCTGACTTTCCAAGATTTTTACTTTTAAACAATCATGACAAAAAAATTTAAAACCAGGGACCTAATATGGTGTGTAAACAAAGAAAGTCATGCTGGATAATTGGCTAAACATGAACTCACAGTGCAATGTTGAGGGCAAAAGAGCTCATGCAATTATGAGATGCATAAACAAGAGAATCTCAAGTGGGAATAAAGAGGTTATTTTTACTTCTGTATTTAGCACTGGTGAGATCACTGCTGGAATACTGCATCCAATTATAGTGACAACAGTTCAAGAAGGATGTTCATAACTTGGCAAGGGATCAAAAAAGAGCCAAAGGAATGACCAAAGATTAGAAACCACGCCTTATAGTGATAGACTCATGGGGTATGTCTACACTGCTGCCTGAGGTCAACTTAACCTTTCATACATCAACCTAAGGAAAGCTCCATCCACACTGGGAATTTATTAAGTCAACTTAAGCGCTTCCTTAAGTCAACTTAATGCCACCCTGTCTTAAAGTTGACTTAATAAGGGCAACTTAAGCATTAAGTTGACCTAGCAGCTGCCACTGTGGCTGTAGGCAGTCTACAGGAGTTTGGAATGTGGACTCTCTAAGTCACCTTAACAAGGCCAACTTCAAGTTGACTTATGGTAGACCTTGTTAAGTCAACTTAACAGAGCCTCCAGTGTAGACATACCCCAGGAGCTCAAGCTTAATAAAGAGAAGGTTGCAGGTGATTTGATCACAGGATATTAGTACTTACATGGGTAACAAATCTGATAGCAGACAAATGTATAAAATGGTCTACTGGCTAGAAGTTAAAGCTAGATAGATTAAGAATGGAAATAGGGTGTACATCTTTACTCGTGTTTGTAATTAATCATTGCAACAGTGGACCATGGGCCGTAGAAGATTTTCCCTTGGTCAATGACAATTTTCAGAAAAGATTGGATTTTTTTTCTAGGGGCCTGTCTTCACAGACAGTGGCAAATTCACTGCCTTCACATACATCTCCCTCATCGACTGAACAGGTCTGGGAAGACCCACTCAGCTGATCAAGAAGGTGACACTAGAAGACTACCCTGCAGAAGAAGTAGCCCTGAATCAGAGAGAAGGGATTTCTCTCTGACTCAGGCTCCTGAAAACAGCGTGATAAGTAGGCAATCAGAGAGAGATATTCAAGCTATTTAATTACTTTGCGTATCTCCCTTAGATTCTTGCTGAGATTGCATGGCATCATAGACCAGACCTAGGAAATATGATCTACTTCAAGCAAAAGTTAATTCAGGGCAGTTCCATGGCCTGTGTTATACAAGAGGTCAGATTAGATGATCACAGTGATCTCTGCTGGTCTTAGAAACTATCAATCTCTGAAAGCCTCATGGTGATGCAATAAATTGTGAAACAGAACTTGGGTTATGTGACACTGAAATCCCAAGCACTCTTCTAAAGTCCCCATCCCAGGCTTCTCAATCACATCCAACCAATATAATTACTCCTGTGTAAAGTATTAATTTTGATATTAAATTCAACTAGTTTTACATGCCTACAAATTTATGGTGTGCTGTATTTTTTAGTACTGGCAGTGGCTATATGTCTTAGACAAAATACTGGAGAGATGCTGGGATTACCAGTAGCACATCTGGCTATGGTATGGGAATGGGACTAGGCTGTGGTTTCAATGTGGTTGTTGGTACTGCAGAAAGGATGCAATTTCTTTTTAACACCATCTTTTAAGCAGGGTAAAAGACATTATATTTTGCTGGATGATCATTGAATTTCTCATTTTCTACCCCAGCAGGTCTTGGTGGAAATTTGCTGCCCCACTGTATCCTACCTTAATATTTGTCATTACATGAAGAAAGACTAGTAAAACTTACTAGTTTGATATTTCTGATAAATTGATTAGGTGCAAGATGATTAACAACAACAATTTAAATTAGAATCGTATTTCTATGTTCAGCCAGTTCAAATCTCAGGCCCTCTTGTTTCAGGCTGGCTGTGGACTGAAATGACTGCATTATACTCCATTCAAATTTTGAAGGTTTTGATGACAATCACAAGGATTTCTTTCCTTAAATTAGAGTTTCAGTTATTATGCACATTATAATTTTTTATGAAAACTAAATTTTCTGTGAAATCAGATTTTTTTTCATGACAAATGTATTTAATCAAAAATCCACTTATCCATCATCCCTACTGTAATTATGGAGGTATGTCTTGCTGTAGCACATCGCATGACAGGTCCCCTATGTACATTTTAAAACCATCTCCATATATCATGTCACATTGTGGTATATGGGACTACTTATGGTACTCAATTTCTCATTGAGCAAAAAGTTATCCCCATATAGAGATTCAGCACAAGGTCAATTCTAAGTGGATAAAATGGGAGTCCAGTGGTACATAAACCATGTGCTGAATTTCTGCACAGGGGTATATTTCACCTCCTGTAATGTACCACATATAGAGACATCTGCAAACCTTAAAATGATATGGAATACAAAACAAAACAAAAGAAGTAGTACAGAAGACATCTATCCTTACATACTCAAATATATCTGAAACTGTTTTCCCATAACAATTTCAGTATACCTGTACACTATAACAAAATAGTTATAGCCACTATTGAAACAAATAATTAATAAGCAACACAAAATGTAACAAACTGCTGCCTTTTTAGCTTTCAGCCACAGTTTGCAAAAGCCATTAATAGGAAAAGATTTTCATATCCACTTATATAAAAGAGTTAATAGTATTACACAACTGATTCTTAAATATGCCATAGATTCTCTCTTTGCTACTAGAAACTCTTTCAGATTTGCTCACAGAGGGGAATACAATATGTCATTTGGACCATAGCACTTCAAAGCCTGTGCTAAATATTAATATGGATGGTCAGCAGAGTTCGCTGATACCAAAATACTGTATCTGTTCCTCAGAAACACCTTGTGACTGTCTTTCTGCATGAAATATTGATTGCTACTTTAAGGAATATTTGCTTTACTGTAGTCAATATTCTAGAATTCTTTTAAAAAGCAGTAGCTTTTAATAAAGTGAATTTATTTTAGTATATAGAAGGTGCTGGATCAAAACCATTGAAGGGTGAAATCATCCATTACTTCACATAATCGAAACAGCATGTGGAATAGAAGGGTAAGCTTCGTGACACTACAGTAGTTTTCTTCATCTCCCCTCTCTAGGAGGGAGAAGCAGTTCAATCTCCATGCCCTTTTAGTCCATAGTTTGCTTGCAGAGTCTGTCAATTACTACAGGTAGTGGCAGATAGAACCTTTGAGTCAGGCACTAACCGGCACTTTTGTTGACAGTCTCTGAAGCTAGTGTATATATATGGACTGATTAAGCAATGAGCTTCAAGTCTTGCATATCTTGGAAAGTTACACTGGTTTAATTTAAGAAAGGTATTTTTTCATATAGATTTAAACTGGTGCAAAACACTTTTATTCAAAGAAGTCTTGTATTTAGTTTAAGTCAAGTTTGAGCTAAATCAAAATCAACTACGCAAACCTAAGTAAGAGTAAGACATTGGCCTCTGGGGAAGATACCCCTAAATAGTTTAAACAGGGCAAAAATGCAAAAAAATAGTGCAGCCAGACCCTCAGAGCTGGAGGTTTTTCTTCAATAAGATATACCAAGCCAGCAACAGACAGCTTCTGATCATTTCACTGGTTATTCAGAAGATAAAAATCCAGTTCCCTAAAAGCCATCCAGCCCTCTGACTTTTACTTAGACAGCCAAGTCATATATGGTGGGGATTATTGAAATCCTTTATACACCATATGCAAAAAAACAAAAAAAAAACCAAAAACACCTCTCAATCCCAAAGAATTGGATACATCGCCAGTATTTCTGATCTTACCAAAATATGTACTTAAACCCAATGTTTATTAACTAAATTAATATTTATTTTTAAAAAAGTAAAAAATTAATATACAAGCAGATAAGAAAGAAGTTCAGCCCCCAGCTAAAATCACTCCAACACAAAGATCTACAACCTACCCTAGAAGATGATCCCACACACTCTCGAGCCTTGGGAGGCAGGCCTATCCTTGCTTATAGAAAGTCCCTCAACATGAAGCAAATACCAGCAACTGAACACCATACTACAAGAATACTAATCCAAGATCCTATCCTTGAAACAAACCACACTGGCAACTCTGCCCGCACATCGACTATGGTGATACCATCACAGGTCCCAACCACATCAACCACACCATCAGGGCTCCTTCAGCTGGATATCTACTAATGTAATATATGCCATCATGTGCCAACGATACCCTACTGCCATGTACATTGGCCAAAATGGTCTGTCCTTGTGCAAAAGGATAAATGGACACCAAAAATGGGCATCCATAAACCAGTAGGAGAACACTTTAGTGTCCATGGACACTCAGTAGCAAACTTGAAAGTTGCCATACTTCAACAACAACAGAAAGAAACAACCTTCAAAAACAGCCTTCAGCCTGAATCTGCAAAGCTGGAGCTGATTTGCAAGCTTGATACAATCAGAGTGGGTCTGAACAGGGACTTGGAATGGTTAGCACATTCCAAAAAGTAATTGTCCCTGTTCACAGTCTCTCTCTTTAACTAGTGTGAATAGGCCACATCTGCTCTCTGAATTAACTTTGCTAACACTTGCCCTCTTTTACCCTGATATGTGTATATGTATACACATATCTCTCAATTGTAGTTTCCACTTCATGCATCTGATGAAGTGGGTTGGAGCCACCAAAAGCTCATGCCTGAGAAAATCTGTTAATCTTTAAGGTGCTGCAGGACTCTCATTGTTTTTGCTATCTCATTTGTGAGTATATTTTTGCTTACTTCAACCTTAACTCATATTTCTTCTTCTTAGTTTCTTTAGTTAGTTTACTACAGGATTGATTGTGAGCATTCTGTTTGGTTTGAGATGTGAAGCACAGCTGACCTTTGATAAGTGACTGGTTCCTTGGGCCTGAGAGTAACTTGAATATTGATAGATGGTGCAAATTACTAATTACAGCTTGCCTGGGTGATAAGGGAGCTGTCTGTGACTCTGTGTAAGACTGTTATAGCACTTTAGGAAATCAAACTGTTACTGTGTTAGTGTCATAGAATTATAGAGCAAGCAGCCAGCTGGTTTTTTGCTCCACTTCTTGACAGTCTTCCGTGAGATGGGCACTTATGGTCGTGAGCCACTCTAGACAGCATGACCTATAGAAAGTTGGGTCAAGCATTATGGACCAGATACTCAGACTTTCTTAACTCTATTTGTGCTGCTCTGGCAGTGCAAAACAAATATAAAGCTGCCTTTAGGCAGCAGGGAAAGATTCTCCAGGCACACAGGAATTATCAGCTAGTTTAGATCCAGGCCTTTTTAGATTTTCCATTCTTTAATGTAGGCAGCATTCTAATACAGGCTGGGAGAGGAAAGGGAAGAGGGTGAAACCTGTTGTATCCTGGGAACTGTTATCCATCTATGCAAGTTACAACATTTTCTGTCATGCACCAAGCGTGGAATGAGAGAAGGGTTAGAAAGTTGACAAACCTGGGGATTCTATCATTTTTTACAAACATGGTAAAAAAAAGAAAGTGAAATAATATCTAAACACAAATTCTTTCAGAATCAAATTTGTTACCATAAAGTTTCAAATATTGAAATATGTCGTAACACACCTATAGGAAACCACTATCAAGTTTTCTGATTTATAAAGAATTAAATGCCCATGTCAAGCTGAGCAGTGAAGATGTATACAGGGCCGGATTTTGGAGTTCGTAGGCCCTAGGCACTTTCACTCTGAAATCTGCAAAAAGAGGGGTAAATGCCAGTTGAATTATGTTGATTGACATGATGCACTTTAAACTATTCTAATGCTAAACCATGTGATTTTCCTTATTTTTTCTGTTTTAATTTTTTTCCCCTCCTTCATAGGCCCTAAAAATTTCATAGACCCTAAGCACTGTGCCTACAGTGCCTAATGGGAAATCTGGCACTGGATGTATAAACAGTGCTAATAAAATAATACTGTTGAAACATTTTTTATAATTGATTCAAAGTGGAGGAATGTCAGCTTTCCAAGGAAAAATTTGACTTTTCAATGAAAAAACATAAAACTTTTCAGCTGAGCATTCCTGGCCTTTCAAAGAAAAGTCAATATTTTCAAAGGGAGGAAAAACAAGCAAACAGAAGAACCTGTTTTCTGAGCAGTTCAACTCATAGGGCTTCAATGTATCAAACAATTTCTAATTAAATGATTAAGAAAATAAAAAAAATTAAGATTGGCACTGTAATATTTTCTATTTCACAGAGGCAATCATTACACTGAACAGAATATGTTTCAGGTGGCCTTATTCATGCTGGTGATGTGATACCAATGCTTAAACAAATACAGTCACAGGTAAAACTTCAGTTCAAACTAAATACATCTTTTACAGTCTCTACCTTTTGTAATTCCCATGAATGTGTCACAGATCATGAAACTAACCAATGGGAGAGAAAATTTTTGGATGGTCTAAAAGTACTGGCTATCGAACTAATTATGAGACATTAGAAAGATCTCTCTTTGGGGTCAAGTGCAGCATGTTTAACTCTGAGCTGTATAGTTAAAAAGCACTGGCGAGATGATGCAGAGAAAAGAAAGACACCATAAAATAGAGAAGTGGGACATTTTACTGTATACTTTAAATTAAATAGAGATTAATCAAAACTCATTATGAGCACATGAGGAAATAAAAAAATCAACACCACTGGGAGGGAAATTCCATGTCAATATACAACTTGCTAACATGATACATTATTTATATTCCATCCAGCTGCTTATTTGTATGTGGGATGGTTTTCATTTTGTGTTTGATTTCTGATACATATGTATTTGCATAAGTACTATTTCTTATTACAACACACAGTTTCATTCTAATCTTTTATATATTTGGTCATTTTAGTCTTATTAAAATATATGAGAAAACTATTTACAAAATTTATCATCCTATCACAGTAAAGCTCAATTAGGGCCTGATTCAAAGGCCACTGAAATCAACCATATGATTGATTCCAGTGCCTTCAGATTAGCCATTTGCTAATCTTCATGTCCTTCCTAAAAAACAGTGCCCTGATTCAGCAAAGCACTTAAATATACACTTAACTTGAAGCATGCATAGTGTCCCATTAAAGCCAATAGGATTAATTCACCTATTTAATGGTAAGCATACACTTAAGAGCTTTGTTTAAATTAGAACCCATTGTTTCTTAGCTTTCATTGCCTAGATACAAAATAAATAAATAAATAAATAAATAAAATACCCTGGTATTGTCAAGAAATGTTTCCAGCAGATACTGCAACTTTAGACTTAATTTAAATTCTGTAGAAAGAACAAATGTTATACATATGATTTTCCACAGCTACAGTTGTGTGCACAAAGGTTGTTTCCACCTCAATCAAATTTGATTATGTAATACAACAGATTTCAGACCTAATTTTCTTTGAATTAATCTCTTTTTTGAAAATTGCAATTAAATTAATGAAATGTTGGAAGGAAGGAAAGCCCTTATCTGAGTACTGGGGAGACTTTCAGACACATAAGGGAAAAAAGAAATACAATATTACATCAAACTTAGCAAGGTTACTGTTATCAATTTGCAGTTAAAAGTCTAATCTCTAATTTGGAAAGTTAATTTTATGATGCTGATGTACTTGTTAAACAGAGTGAGTGAAAGCTATTACAACAGAAAATGTTGCATTGAAATATTGCTAAAGAGTGAACGCAAGCAATATAATATGAAGTAATAGCAGTCAGGTTAGGTAAATACTGAGGCAATCCTATCATTATTCACTATCTGTGGAAACAGTTTTTGTGAATATACCAACTAGAACTGGAGAAAGCATTTTGGGAAACTAGTTTATATGCCAAAAATTGTAGTTTCAGTCAACCTGAAGAAAATAGTGAATTTGACATGAATTTGCCAAATAATTTAGACCAAATATTGGCGGGGGAGATGGGTGAAGAAGATGCTGCTATCATGATCTTTGCAGTCTTTAAGCCAGTAGATATGGCATTCACCCCCAGACAGTAGAGTTTAACTTCAGTCCTCCACATTGCAGGAGAGTTCCCTAACTACTGGGATATTATGGTGTGAGACTTTATCACTCTCTCCTCTTTATGCTGTTCCATTGTGTAGAACTAATAAAACATTCATTGGACCCAAGTCAGAACTAGAGTGATTCTTTAGCTCAGTGCTTAGGACAGTCAACAAAGATATAGGAGGGCCAAGAGCCAACCCCAATTCAACCTTGGGCAAACTTAGGAATTGAACTTGTGTATCCCACATTCTTACTAAACTATCTAGCCACTGAGCCAAATATTATGGAGAGGGTACTACCATCAGTTAGTCTTTTACCACCCATTTTGTGAACCTATCTTGGGCTTAACAAAACATTTTGTTCAACTAAAATGAAATTGACTTTTTTGATCTGCCAAAAAAAATTAGTTTGCAGTTCTAGTTTGACCCAGACTTATTCAGAACAAACAAACAAACAAAAAATACCTATGCACCTCGTTGTATTCACAGCTGTATATTATTATCAGTTCCTTTGCCATATATAGCATCTGAGCAATTAACTGTGTTTTAACCACCACAGTCCTACAAGTTTTAGGCAGTATAGGTAAGGAAAATAAGTAAAGATAGAATTCCAAAGTGAACAATGAATCAAAAGGTACAGCCTCAGCTGAAAAGAATGATTCAACAGGTCACTTTAGACTACATTTTTAGTTTTTAATATTCAAGATGTGAAAATGCTAAGGTTACATCTCTAGTACCACATATATTTGAATATACAACCTAGGTAAGTAGATGCAATTTCATAGCTAACAATACTGTGTTAGGTTCACTCTAAGGTTTATGAAAGGGTGGGGGGCAATTGTGGCTTTCCTTTAAGCAACAATATATGGAAAGGTTTGATAATAATTCTGCCATCTACATCCTTTTGTTTGTCTTTATTTGGCTGGAGTATTTTTGTGCAAGGAGAGCAAGCAAAAAAAAAAAAATACTCGAGGGGCTGGTGGAAACAAATCACTCACCCCATTGATCTCAAATGCAGGAGTGAAAAATTCACTTCTGAATTTGCCATTCCAAGATGGCCAGTTCACTTCTTTGAAGCAGAAGTCAAGAAGTACATCTGATTTGTTATGTAAATGTTTTTCCCCCCATAGTAGTATGTGTGTCTTCTACGTGACAATTACTCAGTCACCACACAATTAAATACACATCCCAATTTGTGGCTTTTGACAAATCAATTCACTCATCACCAGTATGGGAATAGTGATACACATCTACTTGACAGCAATGTTCTGAGGATCAATTAATTCATACCTATTCAATGATTTGAATATTAGAAGTGCTATATAAATGATAGGTACTATTGTTTTCTATTAAATTGATGGAGGTAAGAATATCTTTGACTTTTCTTCATCTCCTGTACCTTGCACTTTGTAAGAAAGTTAATACTTGTTTTTTGTACTACCAGTGATTCATATAAAAATCTTCAGGATATAAAGAACTCATGCACACTATGTAGGTATTGTAATTGGTCTTGTTAATAAAGAACTCACACAACCTGGGCAGTGACTGTAATTGAATTAGTATATTTTACCACCTGTTACCTGACCACCACAGGCCAACTTGTGGGCTGTATGAGAACTCAGTGAGCACCAGTCACTCAATATAATGACTGTCATACTACCTGCTAGCTACTGTATTCTTTGAATAAATCCCGATGCT
Source organism: Podocnemis expansa (assembly GCA_007922195.1). Classification (NCBI taxonomy): domain Eukaryota; kingdom Metazoa; phylum Chordata; order Testudines; family Podocnemididae; genus Podocnemis; species Podocnemis expansa. The sequence continues at coordinate 4,816,223 of ML682018.1, read as the reverse complement.
GCTTCAGCTGAACAGGAAATCTCTTATATTTGCAATCTTGTTTCATGGCACAAGGTTACTGAATTATTTTCATTAAGAACTTCATTGCAACAAGAATAAATCCTCTAATAGCCACCATCATCTTCCACGTTTACTATTCAGAGAGTGAAATATGTAAGTAGTAGAACAACAAAATGGAAAATAGCTTTTATGAAAAGCATCCCCCTGCAGAATAATACTAAGTGCTTTGTGCCAAATCTTTTCATGATGTAAGTCTAATGAAGGCAATTGAGTTACAACATGGATGAATTTGGTCCATGCTTTTCCATGCATAGTCAAATTTTTTTCATTGAGAGTTCTTCTTAGATAAACTAGCCACAGACTCACAGCAGTGAATTGAATCTATGCTAAGCATACTACAGGATGTCATTGAAATAAAGCATTATACTCCACCTCACTTATTATGGCGGTACTTGTGAGCTAAAATCATCATGCTGAGATAGAAAAAAAAATCATTTTTGGAAGTGGGAAAGTAAATCAATAAGTGTTGATTCATTTTTATTTTTGTTTAGAAGAGTTTGACCCTATTTTCCATGTCTCTGAAGAGATCCTTACGAAAAAGGTATCCACCACCAACATTGCAAACTTTTTATCACACAGTGGTGCCAGTACAGAGAAGTATGTCTACTAATCAAGAGAATGGCTTTGGCTATGATTATATTTGATTTTAAAAAGATGGCTTCATCTTTCATATCAACATTTTCAGCTGGGCAAATAAGAATGATTTATAATAACTTTGAATAGTACCATGCTTTCATCTGCCTACTGAAATAGTCTCATACCAAGATCCGCTAGATGTAGCACTATTTTCCCTCCTGCAGACCCCTTCTCCCACTGAGGGTTTTTTAAGTCATTATCTTTCCTGTTTCCTCTTCGGCGTTCAGACTCCTTCTCATGAATCTTTTGGATTTTTTTTCTTTTGTTATGGCTGCTTAATCTCAAGTGTCTGTCACAATGTTGGAATGCCCTGTCTCAGCAATGGAAAATCCCGTTTGATAGCCTCTGGCAGGGAACAACAAATAGATATATTTGTGCCTCTAGAATGTGTGGCAGGCTACAGTTTGCTGAGCAGCAGGATGAAAAAAATCAAATAATTTAATACTGAGGTTGCAAAGGGATCTCAACTTTTTATTAAATGGAGAAACCAAACTCACTAAACAAACCATAGCTTCTCTTTTATGTAAAAAGTATACTATATGCAAAACCTGAAAACAAAGTATTAAAAGAAAAAAAAGACAGCTCCAATGAATAAAATTGGAACAGCTCCCCACAGGGAGCTGAACAGAACAAAAAAAGACAGTAGGAGACTTTTGTTCTTTTTTGTGCAGCACCTAGGAGAGTGAGGTCCTGGTCCATGCCTGGTGCTCCTTGTCACTACAATAATTCAAATAAATAATAAACAATTCTGTTTAACCCCTTTGAGCAGGGTTTCACACACCAATGTCATGTGCATGCTGAAGTAGTAAGACAGAGTCTTAGCCCCTAGTCACCAATTTAATCACACTTTTCTTCACATTCAGTTATACAAAGTCAGAAACCAAAACAGAAAACTTCTCAGGTCTTGCAAATGAATTTGGATTAAAGGTTGGATGTGAATTTAAAGCACACTCTCATTCTGAGTGCTTTTTTCCTAATCAGTTTCAACTACTTTGAAAGAGTGCACAACTGATATCTCAAAAAATAGTTGTGAATGGAAAATTGTCAGTGAGTGGGGGCATTTCATGTGGGATAATAGGCCAGATTCTATTCAATATTTTCATCAGTGATAGGAAAGTGTATATAAAATCACTACTGGTACAATTTCTGGATGACACACAGTAATAAATGATAAGAACAGGACAGTCCTATAATCTGATCTGGATCATTTTGGAAACTGTGCCCATTCAAGTAAAATGCTTTTTTAATACAGCCCAGTGCACAGCATACATCTGGGAACAAAGAATGCAGGTCTTTCTTAAACAGTGTGGGGGTATAATCTGAAAGAACTGACTCTGGAAAAGAATTTAGTGGTCACAGTGGACAAAACTTAGCCTGAATTCCCACTGTGATGCTGTGGACAAAAACTAATGTTATCCTGGGATATCTAAAGCAGGAAGTATTGACTAGGACTATGGAGGTGATTTGACCTTTGAATATAGCTTCAGTGACAATAACATTGGAACACTGTGCCCAATCTGGTGTCCACATTTCAAACAGTATGTTGAAAAATTTAGAGAAGGTGTGCAAAAATGATTTGAGGGCTGTAAGAAAAGTCTTACATTAAGAGATTATAAAGAGCATAATTTATTAAAAAGGAGACTGAGAGGTGACTATTATGTTGCCTAACTACCCTCACAGAGGGAGCATGCTGAGTACTAAAGGGCATTTTAATCTAGCAAAGAAAGACATAAGAACCCATGGTTGGAAACTGAAGCTTGTCAAATTCAAATTAGAAATTAGACACACATTTTAACAGAATATGTGATTACCCTTTGGGATGAGCTACCAAGTTGTAGATTCACCATCTCTTGATATCTTCAGATCAAGACTACATGCCTTTCTGGCAGATATGCTTTAGACAAATACAAGTTATTCAGCTCAATACAGTGGTACTTGGGTGAAAGTTAATAGTCTGTGATGTATGAGAAGCCAGCCTAAATGATCTAATGGTTCCTTCTGGCCTTAAATTATATAAATCTGTGAATGAATTACATTCTTTTCCAGGCAAGGATCAGTGCAAAATGACATAGACAATGAGAGCTGCAAATACAAATGTCTATTTTAAATTATATAAAAAATAGTACATTTTACATATGTTCACCTAATATGTTCAGTTATAAATGACAATATCACATTGTATAGTAGAGAAGATAAATGTTTACTTGCTTTGGTGCAATGTATGTGGCTGCATAATTACATCTTAGAGTACAGAATCCTCAATACCAAGCTGCAGAATTTGAGGATAAAACACTCATGCTATGAACCAGAAAAAAACTATTTGTTAAAGGGTCCATGATAATTTCATACCTTTCATGAGTAAATATTTCCACAAAGGACATGATCTATCAGGAAGATGGATGATGCTGACTCTCAGTGATGTCACATCTTATGTTGACAGGAAGCGATGGTATCAAGATGAGTATAAAATGTCAGCTCATTATGTTGTGAATATTTTGCAGCTTCCTATCATACCATTCAACATCATAGAGGCTCTGCATCTGGCAAAGGTTTAACCCCACTGCTGTACAGTTATTTCTTAGGGTCCAAATGAGAATTCAGAAATATACGAGTATTATAGCCAGTTACAGCAATTGAGTTCTTATCATTTGAATAAAAATGTCAACTCTGACTCTGTTTCCTACAATCTACTTCTTTTCCCCTGAGGTTGTTATGAAAGAGTTGATTACTAATAATATGGAGAACTATTAAAAATATATTCTGGATCTTAAAGGATCTCTTTATCAACTGGTAATAATGAACAATATTTCCTCCTTTAAATGTTTTTGATATTTCACAGGGACAGTGGCAAAGAATTCATTTTTCTAACCTTATCTATAAACAAAAGTTTTTAAATGAAAATTCACTTTACAATTCTAAATGCAAACTATTATTTAAAATATTTCTATGGCTGAGGCACTGAAAAACCCAGAAGAAGAACACTTTTATCTGAGAAAATCGTAATAGGCACAATTATTTGAGAAAAGTTCAGAACACACCTGTGATGCAATATTTATTTGTTATTTCATGTAAAATTTCCTTTTCAAACACCGAAGGAAATACGCCAACTCAGTACCCTGGGGAGATGATGAGGGAGCTGGATGCTGTTGGGCCCTGGAAATGAGAAGCTCAGACAGACTGTATCTGGCCCATGGACCATAGTTTCCCCATCTCTGGTCTACATAATTTCTAAATGAATGTTATGATTAAAAAATGTATGGTGCAAACAGCATATTTTTTAAACACAAATATTAACCATGGAAAATTATATTTTATTCATATTTTCAATAAATATCAGAAAAAAAGCATTTGCCTCAGATTCTAGGCACCTCTGACACACTTTAAAGAGACAATTACATTAATAAAATAATTCAGGAAGTTTTTGTTGCTCTCTCCCCCAACTAGAAAATAATCATATAGATAGATATAAAAACAAATGCCAATTGAAAGTTTTCCCTCAAGTACCAGGCCTTAAATCTCTTCCCAGAATTCTACATAGGTAGATTGGACTTCAAACATGGTCTGCAGGCCAACAAATCTGTGCTGTTTTGTACCAAGAAAGAAAATAGATTCCTAATCCAAGAACCACTGAAATAAAATATTCACTCTCAAACTGGCAGGGCTCCAGATCAAGTAGCACTTTTGACCATAGCACTAGCAGCATCACATAGAGAGAGAGTCCACCCCTGAGGTCTCAAATAATTTTGGGTTTTAGAGGTTTAAATGAATACCTTCATCTCTTCCTGGAAACAAACAGGTAGACAGTACAATGCACAGAGCACCAGCTGCTTTTGTACTCATGGTAACAGTCACTGCTAAATGCGCTTTGCTGTTTTGCTTTGCACCAGCTTCTGGTTCTAGAAATGGTTTCAGTGACTGGTGAAACTGGAAGCAGGCTTGATTTGATTTTGAAAAACCACATTGATTATGATTTGATCTTGCAAAACAAACTAGAAGTGGTCTAAGTCTGACTCCAATCCTAGCAAATAAAATGATCTGGTTTGGGTCCATTCTTACTGAAAGCGAAGGGCTAGACCCTCAGTTATAGTAAACTGATAGTGGAGTCACACAAGTTCACCTCAGCTCATAATCTGGTCCTATGTCTTTAAAGCAGTAGAAAGTAAGGAATGCTAAGGATATATTTCTGGATGACCTTTCAGGGCATCAGTTATAAGAACTCTAAAGCCTGTTGTACAAAACAATTTTAAATTTCCTTTCCACGTGCATCCCCTCCCTATAGCGACTTAAACTCAGATGCCTGACTGTATTCTAATCTCCTGTCGTTATTGATTATATTACCTTTATCCCTAGACAGCTTTAAAACGTATACATCTTGGTGGCTGAGATGCTTAGTTTGAAAATTGGTGCAGAAGGCTCTTAGCCCCCTTCCAATTACATTGTGTGAAACAGACTCTCTAGAGGTTCTCAATGAAATGTTCTTTCATTATCACTCAAATTACATCTTCAGGTTTATTGACAATAATCTGGTAGCTAGTGAGTTTCTGATGTAAAGCAGCCTCCACCATTAGGGCTATGACATACAAGGGAAGTATACATTAAAGAATTATATTGCAAAAATTTCATCTTTGTCTGCAGAACTATTATGCAAGTAGCTATCTTACTGCATAGATCACTGTTATGATTTGGGAAGAAATAGGCTTATTTCTCATTCAGCAACATTTGTAAGATGAAGCAATGTCCTTTGTTGATTTAGTGATGGCCTATTAGCGAAACATTGATTTACAAATTCATTTCAAGAATAAATGAAAGCAGCAAGGTAGTGAGTCTGACTCTTGCAGCCATATCAACTGTTCAGTGTTATGTATGGGATATTCATGGATTTGCATTACTTGGTGGTTCATTTATAAAATTCTGTTCAATATGGAGAGCTGGAGAAGAAGCAAATACAGAGGTATTTGAATGAGCTTCTGGAATGGCCTTTTCGTTGGTGTTTCTTGTCTTACATATCACTTGCAAAAATTTTCACATGCAGTAACAAGTGTCCATGTTGAGCTCAGCTACAATGCATTTAGTATTATTTGAATTCTTGCAACCGAAGAAGAGCAGGTGAAATGCTGGCTCTCCTCTAGGCCAGGGGTTACTCTGTGAGACACTTTAAAGATAATGGTTAACTTGTACTAGAGAAGGAAATTGATCTAATCATAGAATCGTGGAAGGGACCTCACAAGGTCATCTAGTCCAGTCCCTTACACTTAGGGCACAATCACGCATTTTCCAAACCACCGCTAGGTGGTGTTTGTTCAACCTGCTTTTAAAAACCTCCAAAACCTCCAGTGGCCGAGAGTCCACAGCTTCCTTAGGCACATTCAGTGCCTAATTACCCAGCACTTAGGAAGTTTTCATAATCTTCAACTTAAATCTCCTTTGCTGCAATTTAAGCCCTTTGCTGCTTCTCCTAGCCTCAACAGCTAGTCTATCATAGCTCAGAAACTTTGCTTTTATAGCTAAAAATTGCAGCTGGTGAACAAATTTCTGTGCTCTTTTACACAATTAGTGTTTGTAATCCCCAGTTGGTGTTGAAATACTGTATGTTTCCCATGCAAATACATGCCTCTTGGAAATATGTAGTGTAGGTCAAATTTTCAGCATTGCAGACCAAATTTACAACAGGTTTCTGTGGTCATCCAAGCATACTCTTTGCAAAAGGAAATCCTCAGGTGGTTTAGATGTGGTAGAAGCTGCTGTATGTCCTCCACCACTTTATACAACCTAATGAAGGGAGAATGGCCAGCGTACACTTATGTCCCAGCTACCAGAATGGCCCCACAAGGTTCACTGCAGTCTGAAGCAGCCTGCAGCTTCTCTGAATTCCTTCATGAAAATGGAGTGATAACAGAGAATTTGGGTGCTATAAAATATCCTGTAAACTTTTTGTTGTGGGATAAGCCCTCCCTTGCACCCCCTGGTGAGGAAAGCACAAGAGGTGTAAACAGGGAGGGTGTCACCGCAACCCTTTATGACTTCCTGTGCCAAGGCACTACTGCCTAGTGGGCACAGAGTCAATAGCAAAGTCAGTAACTGAGTCACAATGTATCTCTTAGGTCAGGGCAGTACAGCCTAGTGGCTATGGGGTCAGTGCAATGCCCTCAAGTCAGGCTTGCATGGCCTAAGGTCCAGAGTCAGTAGAAAACCCTTGGGTCAGAGCAGCACAGTCTAGCACTCAGAATCAGTATAAGGCCTTTAAGCTAGGGCAGCACAGCCTAGTGGCTACTTAGTCAATAAGGAGGCGGGTTCATAGGGGATACAAGGCCTGGGTAGGGGTACTCAGGCCCTCCCGCTCCATTGAGCCCCAGCCTAGGGCCATATAGATGCCAGGGCATGGGGTAGCACTATATCAACAGGGATCCAGGCTGAAACCTGCTGACTCAGACCTTATACCACCCCCATTCATCCCCACCAGGCCTTCTACGCTATTTCTTACCCGATTTGTTGCTGCAGTCCTCTCACAGGCCTCCAGCAGCCACAGGCCCCTCGGCATCTGTCTCCAAGTACTTCCCCGGTCACATCTGCTCCTCAGTAAGCACGCCAGCGTCACTCCTGTTCACAGGCTGGGGCTGAAGTGGCTCCTAGTCAGGCACCTCCAGCGGGTGTCCTTCCTCCTTTCTGAGCCCTGAATAAGCTGTGCTGCTCTCTTTTATACTAGGGCAGCACCTGGAGCATGCCCAGCAGAGTTTAGGGGGCAGTGCTCTTGCTGCCCATAGTGAGCTCTGGGCTTTTGGAGTGCAGGGTAGGCCTACAGCATCAAACTCCTTTTTGGAGAACATTTCACAGTTCTATCAGATGTTGAATGATCAAACTTTAGGATTTGCCATTAGATGTCCATTTTCCCCTAAAATACAATTTTAAACATAATCAGTATAGATAGCGTAAAAACTGAGCTCAATGGCTATGTCCACACGCAAAGTTTTATTTCGAAATAAGCCTGTGAGGGGCTGGGGAACTGGCATCCCCCCCGCCACTCACAAGCAGCCAGCGGACCCCAGCTGGCATGTTCCCTGGCTGCTTCCAGGAGGCCAGGAGCTGGGGGAGCAGGGTGCCCTCACCAACCCACTAGGGAGGGGACCAGCCGGCCAAGCTGCTGGGGTGCCCGCTGCCGCCCCTGCACCAGGCAAGGGGGAGCGACAGGCTTTGCCCGCTGCTTCCCATTGCTGGGAGCAGGAGGGGCAGTGGGCGCCCCAGGCTTCAGCCACCGCTTCCCCTTGCCAGGGGAAGAGGGGGCGAAGCAGGCTGGGGCCCCTGCCCCCCCCACTCCCAGCAAGGGGCAGCTGGAGGCAAAGACAGCTTGGGCACCTGCTGCCCCCCTGCACCTACCCTCAGCACCCTGGCCAGGGTGCTGGGGGGTGGGACTTCCTCCCAGGGTGCACCCTGGGAGGAAGTTCAAGTGTTATATCGATATGGCGACATATCGATATAACACAGCCAGATGGGCTTATTTCAAAACCACAGTTTTGAAATAACCCTTATTTCGATACAAAACTAGGTTTTATTGTATCAAATGATTTTTCTTATTTTGAAATAAGGGAGCTCCTTATTTCGAAATGAAGAAACGTTGTCTGGACCTGTCAAGTTTTATTTTGAAACAACAACTGTTGTTTCGAAATAAAACTCTCATATGGACACAGCCTATGAGAGTAAAAAAAAAAAAAAAAAAGGCTTATTAACATGTATTCCAACAGAAAGCTGCACTAACAAGAGGATTAAGCAAGCCAGTAATGAAGCAGTGAACCAATCAATTTAAGAAATCTTTTCATACACCTAATTGGATTGAAAATGTAATTAATTTCATTTAAATCTGGAATAGCTGAGTTGTAGAACCTAAACTGACTTCTTAACTCAGGCTGCACACCCACTTCTTAATCTCTCCTCCTGATATATTTCTGAACTACTTGATACGTGGTATTAAGAAAAGAAATAGAAGGAGAGCTAATACAACCTAATTTTGTTAATCGGATGTCATTACACACAGAAACTAGGCAGGGAAAGACATGTAATTGATAACATAACTAGCTTTTCAGCATGCTGCAGAACCCACCAGAGATCTGAACTCAGGAAAACAAGACATGCTGTACTCACCAAGGTACTGTGGTTTACTGGTTAGCATTATGAAAAATCACAGTGGTAAACTGGCATGCCATCAGTTAAAAAAATTTTAGACTGCTTCATGAATAGGAGTTAAACAGATCATCAAATAACACTGAAAACAAGACCACTGCATTATGACTGTTTCTTGAATGTGATTTGGAGAGAGAGAAAATTGTGAGACTTGAGGAGTACATTAAAAGCATTGCGGATTATCACAGGAGTGTGGCTACTGGCTGAACAACATTACATGCTATGATGTCATTACCATGCGACTACTTGGGTTGCAGCATTGCTGTTTATTGAAATTTACAATAAGTGTCTTGGCTAACGCTATAGATATTTCACTTTAATTCAGGAAGTTAAAACAAAAATTATTTATTTAAAGGTCACTCTATCTAGACACGCAGGGGTGGCCAAACTTGTGGAACTCAAGAGCCACGCAAGTTGATTATTAAATGTTCAAGAGCCACACTGAGGCATATAGCCATATACTTTTACCTACTAAATTGATTTTCTGACTTTCTTCTGTGAGCCACATTTTTTCATTCAAGAGCCACATGTGGCTCTCGAGCTGCAGTTTGGCCACATCTGATCTAGAGATATTGTGCATGCTTTTAAAAAATATTGTGTTATGAATAAATGTTTCACTATGCCAATGGATATCTGGCTACTCAGAACTGGCACAGAGACGGATGTTTGTGTACTATGGCCCTAATTAATCTGATGCCTAACTTTAGGCATGCTTATTTTCATTCTTAAGTTTAAACACCTATTTAAGTGCCATGGTCCATCAGTAACTATGTTATTATTCCTTTGTCTTATATAACATATTTGATATGTGTTTCAGTGTATCAGTAAAGAGGCATATCTGTTCAAATTTACGTGTGGATAAATTTGTCTGACTAGCTGTGTGGGGCCAAACATAGCATACGGGTTTGCTAAGCCAGTCAGCAGGAAACTGATCGATAATGATATATTGACCAACTATCATATTGCTGCAGCAACATCAGTTAAGATTACACTGACATCAGCCATTTAGTATAACAGAAACAAAGTAACAGTATAAAGAAATTGTTACCAAATCAAATCCTCCTCTCTTTAAGGAGAACATTCTTAGAAAATATTATAGTTTCCTGAAGCAAACTTTATGAAACATCCTAGGAACAATTATCATGCATTATAAGCTTGATATTTTACAAGCAACAAAATAATTGCTTTTAAATCATTTAAAGCAAATGGAATTATAAAATATAAGAGAATGAAAAGATCTATTAGATCATCACCTGCATCCCATTGTAGGAGCAAAATTTAATTCAAGCTCCCTCCAAAAGCTGTGTGGTCTGACTCACAAAAACTCTGCCGTTTTGAAAAATTCTGCCGCTTCAAGATTTAAGATTGTGAATGCCAGTGAAACTGGTGATGTGACTTGAACTGGTAGGAACTTTTTTTTTTTTAAGATATGAACTTGATGTTATTTTTTCTGTTAGCCATAGTACTGAGTCCATGCCTGAAGGAGTACAACTCCTTCATTTGCTCTTTAACTAAGATGCCAGATGGATTTTTCACTGATACCAATATTATACACGATACACAATATATATGGTCCAAAATTATCCCATTCCTTAGGATTGGCAGTTTTAGTGGTCAGATAAACAGTAATAGAATATAAACCTGAGTGAAAATGTTCTCTCGTAAGCTAGCTCTTCCTAGGATTTCCCTGAAGAACCTCTTCTGTTCCATCACCTACTTATTGTATATCTTGGTTGGAGTTAACCAGGCTGGCACTATGAGTCAGCAGTGACTGGACTACATACTGATATAGAGTTCAAACACTTGATACCAAATGTCTGAACAGAAGAACCATGAATGCCATATTAAGTATCTTAAAAGTATAATGTTCTTTTAGAAGAAAGGTATAGTTCTGGACTTGTCTACACAGTTTTAGTTTGAAACCAGTGTTGTCAAAGCAAATCAGTCCTGTGTGTTAATGCAGTTATACTAGTATAACAGAACTTACACTGCTATAGCTTATTCCCATATCTTTATTGGACTCAGCTATGCTTGTATGAGGAACCCTCTTCATCACGATAACTAGACCCATACTAAGGTGGTATAGATTTAACTATTTCACTTAGAAGGAAAAAAAAATCACAAATAGATAAATTAGCACAAAAACTGAATGTGAAGCTGACCTTAGGATTCAAAATCTTAAAAGCTTTATGTTTTAATTCTTGAAGGTGCATGTTTAACAAAGTATAACAGTCATCAATCATGAAGACAGACCTTCAGACCCTGAAACAAAAGCGTAACATTAAAGAATGATGGTGAGTGCAACTATACAAAAGTCTCATAGAAAATTGATAATGGGATAAAGCCATTAAAGTCCAGGTCTGATGCTTGGTTTTTGATGCACACTTCTATAGTTATGCTCCTGTAGTTAATGGAATTAAATCAACTGTACATATTAAAAAGAAAAAAAGCAACAAAAATGGACATATGTGAGAATAAAATGTACTCTTAAACCGCTAAATTAATCTACCATATGAGATTAATAACCAAAGTTCTTATTATCTGTTATATCAGCTGGCCAAGACATTAAAATTTTGGTTTGGTTTCTTTCCACATACAGGTGTCCACATTACCAAAACCCCACACTACAACAATGATCTTGGCAGTCTCTGAAAAGTTCAGAATCAAATGGGCATAGAGTCTAATCTATTCTCTCACCTTTACAGAAGCATTTAGTATAAGATGCATTGTAACGAACAGCTAAATTTGTGTTAGCAATTTTTGGGAGCCTTAATGTAGATCAGGCGCTGGTGTTTTAAGTAATATAGCATATCACCCTGCTCAAAGCGGCCTGTTTGCAATTTCAAATTTGCTGACAGCAATGAAAAGGACCTATGTTAGTACTTGTTGGATAGACACAGACAATAGCAGAATCTGCACATGTACATACACATGAGAGACTGAGTTTGCACAGTATGTTACTCTTTGGTTGGGACTGTCAGTTCCTCTGTGTGTATATAATGCTTAACCCAATGGGGTCCTGACTTGCATGATGTCTGTAGATGCAACCTCATTATATAAAATACTAATGTTCATTCTGTGGCAGATGTCTTGCATTGGTTAACAGCAGTGCTCTGTAGCAGCCACACCGGAAGACTCTTAACAGTGAAAGGTACAGTAAAACAGAATCCCAACATCTCCCATATATTAACATAGATGCATACACCACCAGTAAGCAGTACAGTTAATTTAAAAAAAAAATGTGGAGGATGTTTCATGCTGTAGCAGTGATCTCGGTCTATGTCAGCAACACATTAGTAGATTTGTAGCTTTATAGAGAATTTCTTAATAAACCTCTTCATGTGTTTTGCAAATAGAGCTTGCAAATTATTTCAACAAAAACATTTTATTTTTGCTAGAAAATGTCGTTTAATCATGACTGAATGGTTTCATGAAAATGTGCAGGTTTCAATGGGAATGTTTCTCAGGTGAGGCAATGAGTCTATAGCTCATTTCTCTGGGTTGTAGAAGACCTGGGTAAGTTGCTGCTTGGGAACAGGTAGACCTGTTGGCTACTCTACTTCCTTTTCCTGATTAAGTACTGGCCAACCCTATTTTATAGCTCACTATACTAGTCTTTACTTAGAATTCAAATTGATTGTCATCAATTAGAATTCTATTAAGTGCATGGAATCACTTGCTTTCATCAATTCGAACTGAGGAAATCCTCAGTTCGAACTGATGAAAGCTGACTTCGAATTCATCAAACCTCATTTGACCTCGAAGTCACAGTCAATTTGAACTGAGTACTTTGAATTGATGCAGTGCGGCCATGTCAATTCGAACTACTCAGTTTGAACTGACCATCTTGCCACACTTCCCATGGTGCCCCCCCTCCAGTTCGAACTAGCAAGTCCAGTCCATGGACATGCCAGTTCAAATTGGATTTTCTAGTGTGGCCAGGTCAATTCGAATTGACTGAATTCAAATTAATAATTATTAGGTCAAATTGACTAATTCAAATTCAGTAATTCGAATTGAAACTAAGTGTAGACATAGCCTTAGCGCCCAGCCCTGCAAATTACTATGCAATGGTTTGCACAGCAGTCTGCCTGCACACAGCTATTTATAGAATTGGTGTGGGGTGGGGGGGAGGACACCATAATAAAGGGAGCTGCCAAACCCAACCTGTGGGCTTCAAAACAGTTGATTTTAGTCTAGGTAAGCTAGAAATGTTTTAGATTTAATGTTAATACTTTTTTTTTTATGTTCCTATATTCTTTAGAACATAACAGAGCCATTTTTTATTGTATTATATTTTCTGACCAATTCAGTGGAACATACAGAACCTTATGAACTACTGAGCTAGAAATATAAATTGTGCTTGCAAATCACATAAATTTCTGTTACAACTTCTTTACATTATTATACCATGTCACAGGCCAAATTTGCCTGTACCCATCTGGGATTAGTGGGGGATGCTGTAGCCCAGTAATTATTTGGCAATTAACTGATCTTTGACTACTATTTGTAAATATGCCAATCGCTTGTGAAGGGATGTTAGAGGGGTAGGTTATGAGTGGGTTCAGGAAATTCTTGTTGATGTCTCTGGCTGGTGAGTCTTGCCCACATCCTCAGGAATCAGCTGAGTGCCATATTTGGGATCAGCAGGGGAGCTTCCCCCAGGGCAGATTGGTAGGAACTCTGGAGGTTTTTGCCTTCCGCTGTAGCATAGGGCATGGGTCACTTGCTAATGGTCCTTAAACTATCATTTGGGGACTTCAGTAACTCAGTCATGGGTTAGATGTCTACTGCAGGAGTGAGCAGGAAGGTCTGTGGCCTGCCTTGTGCAAGAAGTCAAACTAGATGATCTTATTGGTCCCTTTTGTCCTTAAAATCTATGAATCGCTGTCCCAATCTCTATGGCCTCAGGAGGTACAGTTTAATGGGCAGAGTCAATATGGCTATCATATCCCTTAAAGCAGGTGTGGCCCAATGACCAGCATCAGCTGGATAGGCATGGTGTAGAGAGCCAGGGCAGCCCAATGGCCAAAGTCCATAAAATCACCCCTCTTTGTGTGATAATATAGCCTTTTGGCATTTTGGGGAAGCGGGCACCACCTAGGGGGGGTGTGGTACAAAGGACAAAGGACTCAACTCCTCTCTATTCCTTCAAGCCCCAGCCCAGGGCCCTGGACCTAGAAGAGTATTCTCCACCCAAGATCCTTCCAAAATACACTGACCAGTTCCTCAGTTACCATATTGTAGCAACATTTAACTCCATTGGTCTTCCTCCTTCCCCTTCCTCTAAGTCAATAATTCACTATTCAATAGCACCTTCAGAGTCCTGAGCTGGGCAGTTTATGGCTCCTTAGTTCCTTCTCTGGACTCATCTGACAGCCTAGAGTCCATCCGGGGCTCTGTGTGCATTAGCTCTGGATTTGGCAACTGTCACAGCTGCCTAGAAAGAGTCAATAATCTGCATCCTCTCCCTTCAGTAGCCAGTCCCAACTGAGCAGCTTGGCACTTTCTTACATCCAGTCTCCAGCTGAAGCATGTCCAAAAGGTTTGTGGGGCATGGCCTCTTCAGCCCACAGGGTAAAGTTAACCCTTGGTGAAGCAGTGCAGTGCATTTGTGCCCCATCACACTCCCCAAAACGGCAATAACCTCTTCTTCCTATTAACATTTTTGTAGATGCATGTCTGTTTTTTATTGATTCTCTTTCTTCCAATACTCAAAAAGATATTTCAATTTCCCGTTCACATTTTTTGTTGTTGTTGTTGTTTGTGTGCTTGTTTTAGTTTGCTTTGTTTTCTTGCCTCAGCCTGGCACTCTATCCTGGTACCAAAAAGTGGGAGTTATTATGGTTGTCCTCCTTGAACGTCTCTTTTTCTCTCCTTTTGCCAAGTTCATTCATAGCTTTACTGCCTGCAAGAAAAACCCCTTTCTGGATTGCAATGGAAGTATCAATCAACTGTATATTTACATTATTTTTGATTTATCCTTCCAGCCCCATGTTCTGCTGTTGACTAACATTGTTTTCCAGAAATTTTTTTGGAAGTGAGCAGAGAAAACTGTCCATTTCTCAGCATCAATTTACACATCTCTGTTAACCTATGTAAAAAAGCAGTAGTCAGAGAAACTGAGTATATTGCCCAGTCAGCACTTCCATTTGTTCTTGAATTTCAAATAGAAATGAAGGCCAGCTCCAGTAAATAGGGACCTTTATTTCAAAATAGTGCTTAAATTGAAATTATTATTTTGAAATAAGTCATTCTAAGCTGTGGAATAGGCCTATTTTGAAATAATAGCCCTATTCTTTTGCCTGCCTTCCCTTATTTCGAATTAGAGTCCAGTGAAGATTCTCTACTTTGAAATAATAACTCCTACTGTATTTTGAATTAGAGAATCTTCCCTGGACTCCTAAATCAAAATAATAAATTCTAAGTAGTGCTAATTCAAAATAACTACTTTGAATTAAATTCAAAGTAGTTATTTCAAAATAACTATTTCAAATTAATTTTGTAAGTGTAGACATAGCCTTTGTGGCTCAGCTCCCCACATGTAAAATGGAAATAATGGCATTTGCCTACTTCACAGTGGTGTTGTAAATATATAAAGAGCTTCCTGGTATGTTACACACTATCAGACTCAATTCACAGACAGAACCTTTGGTACAAAGCTACCAGCGGCAGGAAGTTGGGATGGAGCAAATTACAGCAACAAAATGTGATGCATTGTCCACTGCATTAAGGGATTTGCAATCAGCAACCACAGTCACCGATGGGGTGTGGTATGGCTGATTCAAGCCTCGAGTGTGGAATTCCTTCAAATGTCCTTTCACAGAGTCACGCCACTTCTTGGAAGGAATGAGAGTGGCAAGGCAGACATGGCTGTTGTGCCCATGAGACTGATACCCTCCTGGTTCACAGCTATCCCTGCTGATATCAAAGTGAGCAAGTTGCATTGCCTTGTGCCAGTGAAGGGCGAACCAGTCCCTGCTGTCTCTACTTGATGATGCCTTCTTATTCATTTCAAAGGTTGAAAACTAAAGCTTATACTAGTCTATTTACCAGTGACTCCCCCATTCCAGATGTAAAACAAGTACCAGACAGATACCACTATGAGGTTTCCTAATTTCATTAATAACAATTTGATCAAAGTTCATGGATACTGTACCATTTAACTTTTATCTGCTCTTACTGAAGTTTATAAGATTTCAAGTCTTTTCTTGTTATATTACATAGCTTCACTCATTAGGGTAAAATTTTGATTTACATTCTCAGCTCTCCATTCTGAAAGAATACAGCAGTGAGCAGAAAGATTGTTAAAATAAATGAATGCGTTCATAAGAATTACTAAAGACCACTATAAAAAACATTGCTCCAATAACTGTTTAAAATACAGGTATCTCCTATACAAAGGTGTTTACTATATTACTTCCTTTATTTTTTCAAATTTCACAAAGCAGTAACAGCTCATATTTGCTAGTAAGTCAATCTTTCTTCTAGACATCAAAAGATGACCTCTTAAGACCCAAAGATTTATCAAGTCAGCAGTTTATTCCCTTAGGCCACCATCTTCAGCCTCTTCCTCTTCCAGTCACGTCTATTGAAGGACTTTGAAAACTCCCAAGAGGAAATGGACTAATCTACTTCTTTCTAAAGAACAGGAATGACGCCTTTACTGATTGTGCTTTGTCTATTGAATAAGAAAGCTAATAAAGGAAGGAAGACTACATCTATTTGAGAGGGATTCGATCCAATGTTTGTATTATAAGGGACACAGAGTTAGTATACTGGAGCTGACAGCAGGTAAAGAGTGCTGTTGACTAGGATCAGAGAAGAACTCATTATTAAAGACTGATGTACTATTATTCCAAGGAAACTCATTTATCTTTGTATTTCCTAACCATAAGAATCATTTCTGAATTGGAAAGAAGTTAAAACTGTGTACAAACATGTATACGTCACACATTTATTATTTTATGATTAATTTTATTTTTCATGCAGCATCTGTGTGTACAAGTGCATTGTGTATATGTTCAGTAAGTGAAAATATATGTAAAATGTACATATAACTCAGTAAAACATATTCATTATCTATTTAATTTCCCAGACAATCCTATTCAATTTAAACAATTAGACTGATTTTATACATTTGTGAATTTACTAAATTCCCTTTGTGTCAATGAAACCATTGTTTCCATAGTAACTGATGTATTGTAGCTTAAAGGAAAAACAGAGGATTGAGACTAAAAGAAAGGCCAAAAAAAAAAAAGTCTAACCTCTGATTAACACAATATATAACATATAGGATTCTATAAGACCTTTCTCTGAGGGAAAATCCACCTTAGTCAGTTCACCTTGCTATTTATAACTAATGCCACCATTGCAAACTGAGGGCAATACCTATTTTATAATACCCATATATTCTGTGTTCTTTAGCCTTAAATGATTCACTGTGAAACAATAACACAAAAGGAAACAGTAAGCATTTTTTGTTATCCTAACCAGTCACTTTGCTGATACAAAAAACTACCTCCCTGAAGAAGAAAAAGTTCGCATTACCCTGTTTAGGCAACTGAATAGGTTTGCATTTTGGTTATTTCCCAAACTGCCTGTTGGCCATTCTGTTTTTCTAGCTGACTGCTAAACCCTTTTCCTCTCATTCCTTTTCAATCCTCCTCCCCCACCAAAAAAACCCAAAAAGCAAACACACACACACACACACACACACACACACAATCCCCCCCCCAACCCAATTAACTTAGTAAGCGTTCCATCCCACCCTTCACTCATTTACTTCCACTTTAAGATTTTTGTTTCAGTCATGGCTGACCGCATTTGATTTTTCAGGGTCTGAAGCACCTCATTGTCCTGTGTGCCAGCTGCTAACATGGATCACAAAAGGAACCACAGGGAAAGATGATCACCCAAGAGGACATTTTTAAGTTGATTTCTGAAACTTCTGCTGATCCTGTCACCCTAGGGTGACGACTCATTAAAATACATGAACAAACAGTATGACCACACAATAAAAAGTCTGAATAGTCCCCAACCAATTGGATTACTAAATGCCACCTTGCACACTCTCTAACCCATACACACTCTGCTTAATCCTGTTCCATCTTCAAAACCACCAAGTAGCCTTGCAGCATGCCTTTAATTTAAGCAGTTTTTGGGTATGTTGTACCAAAGGGGGAACTCCACAAGCTGTATTGTAAAGTGTGCTTCCCCAACAATGCCCTGCTACATTCCCTCTCAATTAAGTCAAGAGACTTCTAGATTGAGTTAGTTGAAATCGATAGCCATCATACCATAGGAAGAGAAAGGTGATAACAAATTGTCAGGTTCCCTCCTAACCCTTTCTATTAAAACAATAAACACTAATAATGCTATAGCAAAGGCAATACAGTGTGTATAGTTCACAGCAAGGAAATCACATTTTAATTATTTTCCTATGCTGTAGCAGTAGATTAAGTTTCAGGAGCATCATACATCTTATGTTAGAAATGCACCACCTCACCACCTGAATGCAGCATTCCCTGTGACTAGCAAGTAGTTCTTATCTCTCAAAGCTAAGAAATGCTATTATGGACCTCTGGAAAAATCTGGATTGGCAGCAACTGTTCTTACAGCCATCTCTCAATCCGAAGAGAAAAGTAACAGCCTTTTGAAAGGCTTAGTTTGCTCTACTTAAACTCAACTGCCACTTCTTGGGCTGCTTATAGGTTTTTCACTCCCCCACACCAAAGTCTGAGGTGTGGGGGTACAACTTTGACACCTAGCCAGCAACAGAAGCAATTTGAGACAAATGAAACTCATCTGTTCAACTCAATAGCTTAGTCCTGAAATACACAAATTCTTGCCACCTTGGAGCATCACATCACCTTGGAAAATACATTCATAACAGGACTTTGGCTTCCACATCAGCTCTTCATTTGTTACATAGAGAAAAGTCATATGTTAGAGTGAGCAATCTAGGGTCCTACCACCTGCATTGGAAAGATAAAAAGACCAGTGTCAGAAATAACAAAAATAATAAAATAAATAAAATATCATCATCCCAGCATTATGCATAGCAACAGAAATTAAACAGTGGGCTGTGTGTGTGGCATTATCTCCCTACAATTTTGCTTGAAATGAAATTTTGTTTGTATGAATATACACTGTCATGCATATTATAACTGCAGAATTTAGCTGCAGGAGTTGGTTTTTTAATTAACTTGTTTGATTATCCAGAGAAATTTGAAAACATAGCAGAGGGGCTTGGTATAATTCCAGCTTTTATTAAAGACCCATTCACGAAATAATAAAACAAGGGTTCTTGGTGTTAGAGAAACTAAATTTACTCAATGAAGTTCCATGAGGAGCTTTCAAAGAAAATTACAACATACAAAGTTTGTTTTGTCATAAATCTTGTTTATATTTGCTGCTTAAGATCCCAGTTACTGTATATATCTATATATTAGTTTTACCATCTGATCAGAACATCTGTTACCAGTTGTTAAATTCTGAACCTTGAAACCTCCCTCCTGTCTGAAAAAAATCCCTATTACATGTTTTGAAGTGTTCATGAAGCATAAAAGTACACAGCAGATGTTATTTAGTATTGGACTGCATGACTTTCCATTGTCCAAGGCTGCAAATCTTCTTCTAATTCATCACAGAACATAAGGGTGCTCCTATAATCCAGTTTTTAGCACAGCTAAACTATCTAAAGAGACATCCATGGCTTACAAATGCCCTGTAAAAATCCTCTTTTCTGGTTTGTTCTCTGCTAGCAGCAGTCAATAAGAGAGACATTTTCTGTGATCCTTCTCCTAAGTAACTCTCATAAACCAATTCTGTACATCTAGAATTATCCTACTATAAAATTGGATTAACTGTTTGAACACTTTGTTTTGCCCACAACACTTATGGAATAACTATGTTTTATGGTGTAAAATTTGTTGTTTATTACATAGCAGGAGATGGATTCAGGAGTTGGTGAGGCAGGGTTTGTTTTCAGTAGATTCCATCATCATATGCTGGGTTAGCAAAGACAGAAACCAAAGCATAACCTGGTTCTGGAGTTTTTAAGAATACAGTCTCTTTCGCACTTTATTATCTCATTTTTTTCAGTTATGGAAATGTCAAGTTAAAATGAGTACGTTTTCTACCTCTTCCTATACTATTTGAAATAAATTCTGATCCAACTTTTTGACTGCAAAGGCATCCATATAAAAATTGCAAACTTGTTAAGCTTTATTGCCTATAGGCAAGAGCTTGTTTAAAAACAGTCATTACTAAGTCAAATGATATGTTGATGTAGAGTAGAAAGCAGCATTTCAATTGCCTTTAACAAAAAAGTGCACATCTGCTTCCACTAGTCAGTGTCTCCTTCTCTCTCTCTCTTCACCCTTGAGGAGCTTGACCAATAGTTTGGTTTTCATTCCTCACTTCATTGGTTTACTGAAAAAGGCAATCTTAAACATGAGATGACTAGAGCCCTGCATGGATACAAAAATGTGGATCCACACCCAATCCAAATCTGTTCAGTGAGTATCTATGCAGTCCGTGATCCACGTCATGTTATATCTATATCTGTAACTGCATCCACAACTGAGTTTGGGCTCACAGTAGCATTTTAACCTTTGACTGGCTTATTCTGCACATGGGTCCCACCCACTTCTTCCTTTTCTTGTTTGTGGTTTGCATGCTGTGCTGTCAATCAGATTTCCTTGGCCACCAGTGAAATTTCTAATTGATAGCATGGCATGCAAACTGCAACCAAGAAAGGAAAGAAGTGGGCAGGGAAGTCACGGGAAATGGGCCAATCAAACGCCAGCATGCTGACTGATTGACGGTGAGAAGTGACTCTCCAAGGCCCAGCCTGCTGTGACTGAGACTCTGATTGTTCCAGACCGCAATCAGAGCTGAGCTAGGATTGTCTGGAGTGCTTCCTTGTGCCCCTATGTGCTGCTGACACAGATCATAGCAGCACCTGCAGTGATGAATCACACCCTGGGCAGATAAAAATAGAATCTGCATCCACGGGTCAATCCACAGCAATGGGTCTGTGGTTATTCACACCCACATCTGTGGATGCAGATACCTGTGGATCTGCAGGGCTCTAGAGATGGCATTCTGCTCTGTTAAAGTAGCAAGATTTTTGCCTTTGGGCCAGAATTACACACCGATGGTCTGAAAGAATAAAATGTGTTAGGTGAAACTATGAAATTATACCTTTTGTTCACTGTATATTTCTCTTAAGCATTCTCATTGTGTAACAACTGCAACAGCCAATTTGTTCTCAGAACTCAGTGCACATTGTACAAGGCTACACACTTTGTACTCTTTCATGAAGTCTGCTATTGTTTTCTTCTTCATTTACTGTTTTAGATCTTCATGGATAATTAGTAGCAAATAATGTAGTCATCAGCTTACACCTTTTTCTGGTTTTAATTACATGACATGCTAAAATATGTTAATTGTTCAAAATAATTTCTGGTTATTATTCAGTGAATATGTATTTGTCCTTAGATTATTGATGAATAGTGAATATTCTAAATTTGAAATTCATGCTATATGAAAATTATACAGGTATTATAATGTTGTTTCTGTTCCATGACTGGATGATATAACCACCAAACAATGGGAATTTTGGTTTCCACATTAGAGTGTAAAAATGTGTAAAATCAAAGTTTAAGTGTGGTTGGTTAGTTCTAAAACTATTGCAGAATTCAACCTAAAAAGTGCACTTTTCTCAAATATTTATAGCAGACATGAAGTGACAATGTAACAATAAACCCATTCAGAGGTCTCTGCAGGGTTTTTTTTTTTAACCACAAAACAGTAATGGTCTGGAGTGAAAAAAAAAAAAAAGCCAGTAGCAAATGTATGGAGATCTAATGCTTGATATCTACAAATGTTTTTAGGGAAAGATTCTGCAACTTCCTCTCTATTCCTCCCTTATATAAAATAAATAAAATAATAATATAATTAATAATAATATTAATAATAATGGTAACAGTAGCAGTTCCAAAAATCCCTGACCAACTAATCCAGGAAATAGAGATCAGTGTGATTTGTACTGTGGTTTTTTAATACTTTCGTCAACACAAATCTCAAACAGTCACCAGCAACATAGCCTCAGTCAGGAATTTGAAATGGAATTTGAAATGCCAACTCTCTCCCCAACTGAGATGATCAAAGATTGTTATAATGAATGGGAAACAGTCTTTTGCCTTGTAGTTGGACTGCTATAATCATGTGGTAAACCTCACACAGGAGCATCTGCGTTAGTACCATCTATTATTATAGACATAAACAATGCTGGCATCAATTCATGATATAATTAAAATAGCCAAAACCATAGGATTTACCAGCAATGGATATAATACTTACATCCTACTAGAGGAGGGATGGGATTTTCAAAAACACAAAAGTGATTTAATTTAGATGCCCAGGAGTCTTAACGTAGTTAACTAATCTGTATACTCCTAATATCAGTTTGAGTCTCTGTAATGAAAAATAACTTATGTGGGAAAAATACTGGAATTCAAGGCCCCTTGACTGTTAATCTGGCACATTTCACCAAGTCTAAATTCACATATTTTATAATTAGTAGTGAGGTGTATGTGTGCTGTCCAAATAATTCTAAAGCAATAAGAAGGAACCATCAAATAGAAAGTCTCACTGGATACATTTATGCAATGCACATTCAGTGCTGCCAAAATTACTATATTCTAGCAAGATCAGATTCAAGAACATTACTTGTCTTAAAGGTCTAAGGGCTGCTGTTTCTCGTTTTGTAGCTCCAAATTAGATTCTGCTGCTTGATGCGGTTACTTCTTGTAGCAAGATCTAAAGTTCAATTGACGCTGAGGTGAATCCATTCGAAATGCAGAATACCTTACAGCTTGCCTGCAAAAACTTCTTCATGCCTTGAAAAGCAAGAAATATTTTTTAGGTCAGTCTGAAACACATACACTATTCCTGCTAGAGGATTTTATTCCTTAGACTATCATCACATTATGATATTATTTTTATTAAATTTTTGAAAAAGAACTGTTAAAATGTACCCAACACTTTATTTTTTTTATTCTGGTGGCCAATAAGAATATTTTACTTAAAAATCAATTTTTGTTAACCTCTGGTATTCAAAAAAGTTTGCAACTTAATGAAAAATAGCTTACTAAGAGCTCAAAGTCTGTAGGCATTTTTAACATTTGCATTAGTTAACTGATAAACCACTAAGATTTTCTTCACGGTTCCAAATGTCAATACATATGTCCTATACCCAAAAGAACACTTCTGAAGCAGAATACAACTGGCTTTCTGGTCAGAGAGACAATTTTCCTCAGGGGCCTTTCATTGCTTTAACACTAATCTGTGACAAAAAGGCCTTGTCAGATTCTTATTGCATTTAAGAAGCTTTTGGTGAGATTTGTATTGATTTGGAATAAGGCAACTGACAACTTCGCAATAAATTTTTACTACTTAGTACTGATCAATATGGATTTTTTCAACTGTTCTCTGGAAAATTGCTTTCTATTGTTTCACATCTGGGCAAACTGCTAAATTAATTATATCTCATGCAACAGGTCACTAAGTTTATGTACTTCTATTCTCCAGCATGAAACAATTCTTAACATAAGCACTAGACTTATATTTACATCCATGGCAAAACATTTATAATTTTTTCCCCCCGACATACATATTTTAGGGTTTCTCTCTCTCATTAGTTGTACACAAAGATAATCATAACAAATGTTTTTATTACATAAGAAATTAAGCATTCTTGGGCCTGATTTATGGGACTACAAATATGAGTAAGTATCACTCAATGTGAGTAAGGTTTGCAGGAAAAAAACAAAACAACACAAAAAAAAATAACCCCTTATTTCTTACTTTCCACTTTATGGGTTTGCAGAAGTATCCTCTATAGATTTGTATTTTATATGCCCAAAGCCTGCTTAAATTGTATTGTGCTTCTGACACCAATCTGCCAAGTGACAGTAGACATGTGACATGGCCGAAAGTTCCAAAAATGCTACTAATTTAAGGTGTGTATTTTGATATCCTTTAGCGGTGCTGACTGAGCACACAATTTTAATGGAGGTCCATTGAAGGTGTGATGCCATTATGTTGAGAGTATTAATTATACATATGTTTGAGTTCATGAATGAGATTAATAGATTCCTTAATGTGAATCTTTCTATGAGTGTATCTGCAAGTGTGTCGAATGAGGTAGGTATGTATATGAGTGAGGAGGACAACTAATAGGCTAAGAATGTTTCCTAAAAAATAAAAATTCCAAGTTGATAGTCAGGCTCCAATCAGAACAAACTAAATATACATGTAGCATAGTTGAAGATGTGGCAAATATAAGTGACAAAAATGAATGGCTAATTTGATATATCTAACTTTTGAATACTACATCTGAACTGGCATTGGAAAGTGAGTCCTTTCCTCACAGCCATGTTCGATGCAATAGTGAACTCCAGAGACAGTTTAAGATAAACAAGGTTTCATCTTCCTCAACCTCATCTAAGCTAAACAATAATGCAGTTAAAAACTGTGAGACATAAACAAGATTCCCTATACAATGGCACAGATGCTTCAAATTATCTTCAATGAAAATTAGTGATTGTAGAACTTGAAGATATATATCTTTAGAAATATAGAATACTTCCAAAGAAAAGTGAAGGAACAAACTCAGTGCAGAAAGTCATGTAGCTTTGGATGGGTGAGATTTTGCTAGTATAATGGAAATCTTTGATTTAAAAAAACAAATAAAACTTTGGTGCATTGATGGTTTTCACACAGCTGACCTTTACAAATGTGTCTTTTGATGATAAGTTATTCCAAGATACAGTAGCTCTTTTATACTGATGAATTTTAGTGAATTCTTTTCTTTATCTTTCAAGGAAATGTTATGAATTTACAATGTTATGAGTTTATATCTATCTATAGATATAGATATATAAGTAATGAGAAAGTGTATCTATCTATCTATCTATCTAATAGAAATATAGGTGTTAAAGACCACAATTAGTTAAAGATCAATATAACTGTGTTTTCTCAGTTTGATTTACTAAACGACTAGGTTTACTGGTATATATAATATAATATGTCTTCAATTAAAGAAAAAAAATGAAAGCTAAAGTTTTTACAGTGCTGAAAACAATTACTTACAATGGAAGATATGTTAGGCAAACTTAACTATATGTTATGCTATGACCAGACCTACCATTAAGTATGCTGTGCAAATTATATGCCTAGCCATAATCTCTAGGCATCTTAACAATCTTAAAGTAAGTATATAATGAAATTGAAAAATTAAATTAAAAAAAGTTTTCCACATCATGGATGATACATTTGAGTAAAAGCACAGATTAGTACTGGCTGATTTCTTTTCTTTCCTTCTTTTTTTTAATCAAGAAGTGCTTTTCAAAGAAACAAAAACAAACAAACAAAAAATTCATTAAAAATCATTAAAAAAGCTGTTTTCCTCTGAATATTTTGATTTTTTTTAAAAAAGACCTGAAGGTGTAAAAATAAAAGATGTTTAATTTTCTGTGAAAAATATATTAGCCAGAAATTGAAAAAGATATTCAGAAATATTGCTACAATGCCTCATGGGAGTTGTAGTTCAGTTGCTACCTTTCCTCATTTTTCTCTATCCATCTGGTTTCCTGGCTGCACTCCACCTCATGTCATGTACTGTGGTGATAGGATTCTATGTCGTAGGGCTTTCCCTTACCAAGTAGTGTAACTAGAGTGTAACATGGGAAATGTAATCTACCTAGGGAGCCTGACACAGGGGAAAATGGGATTCTGATGGTATTTCTGAATAGGAGTATGTTAGTTTTCAGCCTAAGTATTTCTGGAGTTTTTTAATTTAATTTTTTGCTTATTTGTCATCTATTTTAAGGAGGGAGGAAGGAATGATAACATATTTCTAACCAAAGACTAAAGGAGACTTATTTTAAAATATTACACAATCAATTCTCCTCTTTGTGTCAGCTAATCCAAACATTGTCAGATTCCGGCTTAATTTGATGCAAAATATCAGCATCTATGTGAAATAACTGGAGCATCAGTCTTGTTCCTACTAGAGAAGTCTATACATTTCAAAAATAAGAAATTAGTACTAGTTGGTACAGTGCAGGTCATCTGACTATAAAGGTCATAAACTGAAAGGGCATGTTGAGTAACCCAGGAGTGACACGGGCCCATGAAAAGATGTGGGGCCTGAGCACCTGGTCCTTATTCAGCGCCAAGGCCTGATCTTGCCCGGAGCCGCCACTGCGAGGGAAAGAGAGCCGCTGCTGTGAGCGGCCCATGGCACTGGCACTAGGGCTCAGGGCTCGAGCCCATAAGCCCAATGTCAGCAATGCCACTAGAGTAACCCATCTTCTTACTGCAAGAGGGTACTCCTGCAGGAGAGGATTGGCATCTGTTAGGAAGTGTACAATACTATTATGTTTTGATAAAAAGAAGGCTGTAGGTGCCATGTTCATTTATCCAGCTCTTTCACTGAAAAGTGAATCCAAACACACAAATATGTATAGGTTAAAATATATACATTTTTTCCTGGTGAGAATTTACTGTTTGATAATGGATCCTTTGGATACAGTTGAGGGGGATGAGACACTGAAACAGACACCGGGTAAATTTTATTTCTTTTACTAACTTAATTTATTTATTTACATCTGATTAGAACAAATCATTTTTTCTTATTCTTTTTAATGTTCTAAGGCAAAAAGAAAAAGATAGCAAAAGGTTTATTACAGCAGAAGTATAACCATAATTCCTAAACCTGTTCCTCTTACTAAGCCCTTAACTGATACTGGCCTACAGTCAGTACTGTTAAGCATTATCCTTTATACTTACAGAACCATGGCTTATTCATTTGATTCAGATTCAGTTTTCATTTGATCCAGGGGCACCAGTCCTATCCCGGGGGGACGTTTTGCTCTCATCCAGTGAGTTTGCTGGTGAAAAGGTTCGTCACTGGGGAGGGAGCCTTAGGTGATCAGTCCTCAGTTCGGCAGTTAGATTCATGCCTGCACAGACCTCTGCTTTTTGTGGGCTTTTTCAGTGGTTTTATTATGTTCCACAACCCCACTATCGGTTTCTAGAAGGTACCATTGCTTTTTTTTTTTTTTAACCATATTTGGCACCACTTTACTGGTTCTTAGACTGGTGACTATTTTCATTACTGACAGAACACTGTCACTCACTATTTTCAGCCTATTGGAATTCTGTTGCTGGGCAGACATAGTTTTGCAAGTTTCTTTGCATCTGAGCTATCTTTGCAAAGCAATTTCTTTAGAGACAGGAAATAACCTAATGTCTATAGCAAACCACAAAGCAAGAACAATGCAAAAACAAAGCCACTAACCAGACTGACCTCTGCCAAGTCTCAACTTCTTATTCTATTTGGATGTCACTGGCACGCACTATGTCTCCCACTGACACCTGGACATGTCTTCCTTTTCAGATCCAAGCAATGCCAGAGCCAGGTCCTAACAGAGAGCAGAGGCGGCCCAGCAGCTGCCTGAAGAAACAGTGAAGGAGCAAAGGTGGCCAAGCAGGTACCCAAGTACAAACAGCACAGCAAGGGCTCTGAACAGCAACAGGAGCCCAGCTTACCCAGTAGTGCCAGCATCTGAAAAGGACGACATGTCTGGGGAAAAATGGACATATGGTAACCCTGTATTGGAGATTTAGTATAAGAGAATTCCTGTGAAGGTGTACTAACTAGATAGCAAATATGATTTAGTTAATATTAGGAGCCAAGTTAATTATTCTGCTCCTCTACTAACTGGGAATTTATTGAGAAAGCAACAAGAGGAGAGGATGGAGGAAGGTTAGGAGCAGAAATGCATGAAGAAATGATGGATGGAAGGATGCAGATAGGAAAAGGATGGCCACTGAAAATCCACTCTTATGCACACCCAAACGAAGTATGAACTTTTAAAACTAAACCCTACTCATCTCATTGTGATGGTAAATTCCAAAACAAAGTCTCAAAGGCAGTGTTTCCTAAAGCTTTTGTTAATAAGATTCAACTACTTTTAGCACTGGAGAAGTGTTGCTGGTCCTGCAAGTGACAGGAAAGCTAGGATTCTTCATCAAAACAGTCAAAGGTTACCTGATGTAAAATACAGTTTTTTCTTTTTCCCAGTAAAGACCAGAGGCATCGCTGGCACTGGGTACCCCGGGGCACGTGCCCCAAGTCCCAGTGCCTGTGCCCTGGATCTCTGGCCCAATCAGGCCGGGGATCCAGGGCCTGGCTGGCTGCCTGTAGCTGTGGCGGCCCCAGCCCCGGCCGGGGATCCGGGGCCTGGCAGGCACCGCCTCCTGGCTAGGGATAGGGCCAGGCGGGGCCGTGCCGCCACGAGTGGCTAGGCCACGGCTGGGCTGGGCCAGAAGCGGCTGCAGGAGGCCGGGCCCCGTGCCACCACAGCTGTGGGTGGCCTGGCCCCCGGATCCCCGGCTGGGGACAGGGCCGCCACAGCTGCTGGTGGCCAGGCCCCAGATCTCCAGCCGGGGATCCGGGGCCTGGCCACTCGCAGCCGCAGCTGCTTCTAGCCCAGCCCTGCCACGGCCTAGCCACTCGCGGTGGCGTGGCCCTGCCTGGCCCTATCCCTGGCCTGGGGGCAGGGCCTGCTGGCTGGGGGCGGGGCCTGGGCCCGTGCCCTGGGTCCTTCCCCTCCCCAGCGACGCCCCTGGTAAAGACACTCACTAATATGGTAAGGCTTAAGTTTTTTCAACTATAAAAAGAACATACAAAAAAGTCCTCAATTTCTATTAAATCCTATGAGTCCTTTCCTTAAATACTCTCACTAAAGACTTCTAGATGCATCAATGAGGTGTAAGCAGAGTAAGCAATATTTGGAATGGGGTCCTGAGAAATTTGCTTTGTTAATTTGATAAATGTATGTGTGGAAAATACTTCAGTTATCCTTTTAAACACATGAAAGTAAACATACATTTTGGTATGGAAAAACTAAATAGATTTTTAAAATCTCCAGTCATAATGAAAAAAAATATATCAACAGTCTGCCATTTTACCACAGGCAAATCATAATGATAACCTCTCTCATTAAGCCAAGAGTTCATTAAAGTGCTTCTTATTACCATTTTCAACATTTTATGATAATTATCTGCCTTCCATATAAGAAATGAAATTACTATTTTAATAACACCTTTAAATTTAGCTGAGGTAGTTGTGAATGACAAACAATATAAAAGCTGAACTTAAATGCATATTTTAATTGCCCATCACATTAATTATTTTGTAGGAAAGTCATGTAGGTAACTTCTTCCAATTATTTGTTCTTTGTGCATAGCAATTTAACACTTGATATTCTCTGAGAGTAATGTTAACGCAGTCTAAAATTAGACCAACTATGTTAATATACTCCTAAAATACCTGTTAGAGTATTTGGCAAGTGCTAGTAAAAGTCTCTGTTCTAACTGTATTGTTCAGACTGCTTTAAAATGTGGCATTTAGCCACAGTCCTATATTGGGGGCTGTGCACTGTTGACGTTTTCCTTTAGGAGCATCGGGAGTTGTGCTGTGGTGTCATCTCAGGAAAAGTAGTGTTTCACAGAATAACCATACAACTGAGATTCAGAGTTTGGTCAATTAAATGAAAGTAGCTTCCTACAATTCACATTCATAGATAGCCACATTTGGCACTGTCCATTTGGTCCAGTTATATCATATATACTATGGCCCTGATACTGAAAAAACTGTGAGGGAACAAGTCTTTCCTACACATCTCCTTATAAGAATGGGGACTAGGGTTTTTGATTGATGTGGACAACTGCAATGCCTGTATGAGACATTACTGAAGTCAGTTTTGCTCCATGTGAGTGCCACAGTCTGATTGCAAGTCACAATCCAATTTAAGGAGTCTAAAATTGTAAGAATCAGGTCAGAAGGAGCTCAGTATTTATACTATCTACATTTCACCAAATTAAATAATATTGTGTCATTATCACACAATTAAAAAAAAATCACAGATTTTAGAAATAACCAGCTTTAAAAAATTCATGCACATAGACATCAGCAAGAGATCGTGTAGTTACAAGAACTAATCTGAAGAAACAGTTGTCTTCTGACATGGACTTTGTTTTTCTCAACATACCATGTCAAATAACTAGGGCTGTGTTCACACGGCACTTTTGTTACGAAACAACCTCGTTGTTTCGAAACAAAAAAAACATGTTCACACGACGCACAGTTGTTTCGAAACAAGGGGAAGCCCTTGGCTGTGTTAACTTGTTTCGAAACAACTGTGCGTCATGTGAACATGGTTTTTTTTGTTTCGAAACAACGAGGTTGTTTCGAAAAAAAAGTGCCGTGTGAACACAGCCCTTGTTTCGAAACAACTGTGTTGTTTCGAAACAAGTTAAACCCCATTTGGGGACGAAACAACCTTGTTTCGAAATGCTTGTTTCGAAACAACACATGTGAACATGTTGTTTCGGAACAATAGGTTCCGAAACAACATTTAAAGGGCTGCCGCCTCAGCACCCTGGCCAGGGAACACTCAGCACCTTGGCCAGGGTGCTGAGGGGTGTCCCCTGGCCAGCAGGCACTGGCGGGGGTCAGCACTGCACAGCAGTGGCTCACCCCCAGGGGTAACGAAGTAGCATGTTCACACAGTGAACTTGCTATTTCGTTTCCCGCTTTTTTTCTTATTTCGAATTAACATTTTGTTAATTCGAAATAAGATATTTCGAAATAAGGTGTTGTTTCGAAACAAGTTGTTTCGACACAACTTGTTTCGAAATAACCCTGTGCGTGTGAACACAGCCTAGGATTCTGGCATTGCTAGGAGTGGAATTAGAGATGAGGTGCCTGGAAGCTGACTCAGTGGTTGCTAAAGAACAAACTAGCACAAACAATATCTAGATAGTTTTCATGAAGCTTGTATTTAATTGAATAAACAGCCATTTAGCATAACTGACCTGAAGTCTTCTGAATCTTTATTTCAGGAATCCAAAGGAAAAGTCCAATACAACAGAATTAATATTAAGGGATGAAATAAGCATTCACATTTATTTTTAAGACATTCTTAGTACATTTCTCATCTGCTTCTTCCGCCTCATTTAAATGGGAAAATATATACCTTGAGACATTTTGGTATATCTGAGGCATTGCCAGACATTCAAAAGTCACAATAGAAATAGATTAGAGTAGCTGTTTGATACACTGTGAATTAAATCAAAGCAAAACAAAAAAAGTAGGTAACTCAGACAACATTCTGATAACAGCTGTCTTGTTCACTTCATAATACACCATAAGGCTTTCTCTTTTTGAACTTACCTTTTTTATTGAACAGCTATTCTGCTACTGCAGAAGTAGCATAGATCAAGTTTGCTTTGACCTTCCCCCTTCAATAAGGTTCATGACAAATAGCCTCTGCTTGACAGCATTTTAAATGTTAATGGTGCACCAGGTTTCACTGAGGCTCTTGATATTTTCTTAGATCTTTCACATTCAAAAATATTGCCAAGGAATTTGTGGAATATCTTATTTATAATGTGAACTTGACTTGCATACAGAAGAAAATAAAATGTAGAGGAGCAGAAGACATGGCCCTCAGCACTTTATTTATGCAAACATTAGTGAAGTGATCGAAGAATTGTATTTGCTGGAAGTATGATACCTATTTTGTCTCAGGTGTGAAGCATACAATGTCACTGAGATTCAATCATTCCAATCAAAATTTTTTCTTGACTCTTGTCTCTGAATTTGCTTTAAGTTTTAAAACATGCTATGTTCTATTCTGTCTAGATTTTATCCATAGCATGTCAAATCTTCTGAACAGATAAAAAATATATATTTGGTTTACAGTGAAACAAGGAGTACATGAAAACAAACCACAATGATATAAACCTCAACCAAGTTATAATGCGACTCCAGTCATCTTATCAGAAAACACTGAAAATCTCTGCAGAATCTCCTTTCTACAGACAGATGGAAAGACACAATAAATAATTTAGGTCAGTGACTGTCCTGCATTTCTGTGCTTGGTTCTGAAATTGTTTCTTCCTTCAGAGCTGTGCCAACAAGGACAGTGCAGCTCATTTCTAATCCTTAGATGACAGTTTGAGAACTACTGATTGAGAGATTGCTGGACTAGAAAATGATTCAGGTAGTATTCTATGCTATTTCTTAACACACAAAATGTCCATCTCTTAGACCTTATGAAACTCAAAATATGTGTCTGTAGTTACACATTTGCAGCTAGTCATGTGGGAAGAGAGAAATAAAAGTGTGTTGTATAAAGGAACTTTAACATATAACTGTTAGCAGTCTATGCATACAGGCTTATGAACTGTACATGCCACAACTACTAAAACAAGCTCTAAAAATAGCATGGGAGCGGTAAAGATAAGACCTGAATATTCCGTCAGAGAACTCAAGTTGAGACACTAATTTGATTTTCACAGTAACTATGGAACACTTTAAAAAAAAAAAAAAGACAACCATATAGACAATGTCCAAACTAGCTCCTATTCTTATCAGACTCTGAAGGATCCCAAAGATCTCTTGTGTCTTCTGGAGGAGATAAAAGTCTGTGATTTTCTAATCTTTCAGTTATTTGTAAGGTTAGTCAGCTAGCTTCTTCTACCACTCCTGTTGGCCTTAGTAATCCTTGTCTATTGACAAAAAAAACCAGGAAAACCTGCCTGCAGTGGGCCCACAAGATAGAAAAGCATGATGTCACCAAATGATGTTCCTGGCCCATTATGGGGAAATGATTTATATATCAGGAGTGGCATTTTTCAAAAGTGATCTCAGCAAGAGAGGTGCCTAAACCACACTGAATTTCAATAGCCTGGTTCACACCTAAAAAATTAGATAGATCAGTTATATAGCTCAATGTCACATAGCTAGGTTGACCCAACCCACATTGTAGATGCAGCTGTTTTGATAGAGAGAAGTTGTGTGTCCATCCTGTTACTACCTCTCAAAGAGGTGGGCTAATTACAGTAATGGAAAATCCCTTTCTGTCAATGTAGGAATATATGTTATTGTGCTACAGGGCACAGCTGCAGCATTATACTTGTGATTTTGTAGTGCAGAAATACCTTTAGTCTTTACCTGATTCATGAAAGCAATCATGCTGGAATCAGCTCCAGCCCTGCCTGTTCCTAACAGAATCAGTGAACAAGAAACAAGGTGTAGACAGGAAGAGAATTCCATAGTATAGTTCTCTGTGAATCAAAGGACATAGAGCAATATCAGTAAGTCTTTTCCTCTGAATTTTCCTACAGGATTATCACAGATCTGAACCAGCTTTCCTGCTGGACACTCACCAATCTCCTGTAAGAGAATCCAAAATGTGAATCCCATACACCCTTAGTTTTTAGGATTTGGCTGAGTTTAAGTGACCAAAGACTCGTACCAGTTCATTTCATTCATTGCAAGGTGACCCCACCCCTGCCCCCCTCTCTCCTGATAAACCAATTAACCTGGATATGAGCCATCTTATAGTGTAGTAAGCTTCTATTTGAATAGAAGACCATCCAAAGCTATTAACCCTTTGCTGTTAGTCCTGAAACACTACTTTTTGGCTTACAGCCTAACATGAATTTAAAAAGATAATAGAGAAAGCAAATGAGCTGCATAGTCAAAATGGAGTTTCCAGATACAGACATACATGAAGTGCACCCAATATCAAAATGGATCAATCAACTGTACATAGATTACTCAAACTGTTACAAGGGCTGTGTGTCTTTTTTTGATAGCAAAATAACTGGAAATCATGAAAGAGACTGGTCATTATCTTACGCTTGTCAGTAAAATCTTGGAACTATGTTTTTCAACAGATAGTTCTTTGGACAGATGCAGGAGATCTAACACCACATATAGTCTGCAACAGAAAATCATAGGCAAAATGATTAACAGACATTATTGCTAATAAAGAGTTATTAGTCTGCTTGAGGGATTCCTTGGGTAATTGTTTCACTTCTCTTTTGTTGATCCCTTTGGTCAACCAGACAGTATTACTCTTTTTGGAATATCCCTCTGGATATGAGCTTCAACTTCCCTGTTTCAATACCTGAAGAGACAGGGTCAACTAACCTATTCTTTGCCAAGTTATAGAAAATATGTATTACAGAAAATTCCATTTTATTTCATATTAAATTCCAGTATTAAATCAATCCAAATTAAAACATCATAGGAGTAAAAGTATATATTTCTATATCACAATATTGAATTAGTTAAAATGTGTGCATTTTCTGGATCTTAGCTGCACAGTACCATGGATATTCTTATTTCAGTTTACAAAAAACAAACAAACAAAAAACCCCACACAAAAGCCTCTTTTTTGTATGAATAGCATTTTCTGCCTTTTGATCAAGTAGCCAGAAAACAATGAGACGAAACAAAGAAGGAGCTTTCAGAGCGTGATGTGCTGTCACCTCATGGGGACACTCAGCTCCATTAACAATACAATATTTTATCCTTCTTATCAACAAAAAAAAGCTGGTATGTATATTTATGGCAAGATTTTCAGAAGCATTCCTTATTGGCTCTCACACCTGTCATTAAATGCAATGGTAAAACACTTTACAACTTTAGCCTTACAGCCATGAAGCTATATTTCTTAAGGTCACAGGAAGTTACATTATAGAGATTATGACTATGTCTACACTAGAGGACTCAGTTAAAGTCAACTTAACAAGGTAGACTTAAGGTCAACTTTATTAAGTCGACTTAGAGCGTCCACATTTTTTAAGCCGACTTTATTAAGTTGACTTTAGGCCAAGGTGGTCACTTAAGGTGACTTTATAAAGTTGACTTTAAGCGAGTCCACTGGCTTAAGTCATTTTTTTTTAAGTTGACTCAAGCATCCACATTTCATTAAGTTGACTTAATAGAGTTGACTTAATGATTAAGTTCACTTTAAGGGCAGGAGTTATTATGTCAACTTTAGCAAGTGCTTAAGTCAATTTAATAAATGCCAAATGTGGCAATGGAGTTGCTTAAATCGACTTAAGCCAGGTTAAGTTGCCTTAAGTCTCCAGTGTAGATACAGCTATTCAGCCTAGCTGGCCTTCTTGTAACTCTTTGTTTGCTATGCAAATCCAAAATCTTACATTTAGAACATTATCTGAAGTCTTACAGGCCTACAAACCTTCACATGTATTGACCTAATAAAAGCCTTTGATTCAGCCACTCATGAAATGTTAAGGAAAGTGCTGGCTAGGTTTGGTTGTCCATTGGCGTTCATTCATATTCTCAGACTATTTCATGATGCAATGACCATGGCCATCTTCTGTAATGGATTAGAAACAGAACTATTCACCATAAACACTGATGTAAAGCAAGGCTGAGTTATCACCCTTTTCTCCCTATATTTTGCTGTAATCTTGATTCTCATTTGTAATTGCCTTTCCTCTGGAACTGGGATTAGGTGTTCCATGGATGGCCATTTATTCAATCTGTGGCATTTTCATTCTAAAATGAAGGTCACCAGGACCGTCATTACACACCTTCAGTATGCTTATTCTAGTTTACATTGAGGCTCACTGGCAATCTACCTTAGATATTTTTTCAAGTGCTTATGATATCCTAAAACTCTCCCACAACATTGCAAAGACTAAGGTGCCCCAGCACATGTCGCTCCCTTTCTTTCACAAATTGTCATTGGATTGGTGGTAAACCCTTGGAAAATGTTGAACACTGCCTCACCTTGGTAGCCATCTCTCCAGACAGCCACCTTTGATGTGAAGACTGAACATAGGGTCTGTTCTGACACTACATCCTTTGGAAAGTTGTTCCATTGTGCCTTTTTAACAGACTAATGAATGGAGCCCTAAGATCCTGGTCTAGAATGCAGTAGTCACCTCCACTCTTCTTTATGGGTGCATGACATATTGAAGCCATCTTAAGCATGTGGAATGGTAACACCAGTGCTGCCATAGCAAGATTCTCTGTGTCACATGGGAAGACCTTTGCACAAATGCCAGTGTTGTCTCTGCAGCTAACAGTACCAGAGTTGAGGTAAAGATTATGAAACATCCACTTCACCAGGCAGATCATTGTGTGGAGATGACTTATACTTGTCTTCTCATTCAAGTCCTCTTTTCTCAATTTAGTCATGGTAAGAGGACATGTAGGGAACAGAGGAAATGTTACAATGAATTCCTGAAACTATGTCATAATAAGGGTTGCCAAGATGGCATTTTAGTTTTTACCAGAGCTGTAATTACAGTAGGGTGAGCAGGACTTTGCCCCAGGAGCACCAGAGTGGCTCCACTGATCTGCTCCATTAATGGGTACATTCCCTGCTGATCACTCCAGGTGCCAGCTGTTGTACAGGGCACCAGATTCTTTAGTTACGGCTCTGGTTTTTACCAACAAAATTGTTTCTAACTGACATAGTTAGCCTTTTACTGACAGAACTAAAAATAGCTTACCTCCTGCACCAAGGCTTCCCCCACCACTGAGATTTGTACAGCTACCAGCCCTTTCTGGGGGGAGATGAAATTAAAGTGGCCCGCACTGCTGAAAGAATACTGACATCAGAAGCAAATTCAGCGACAAGTATCTTCACAAACAAGCAACCCCTGTGCAGCTCAAGCAGTTTCCTTTCAGGCTTTTTGTGGCTCTTAAAGAGGCAGTACTTGCTACAGCTCTTACAGCAGGGTAGTCGCCCTACTTGTGAGTCAGGGAGAGATTTTTTTTTACAGCCATTTTCCTTTAAATTATAGACAGTAGTAAATTTGCATTCATTTTATAGATAAACCATAATTTACAGCCAGTTGACAATGTTGAAATCTTAAGAAAGGAGGCATTGAGCCCATAAACTGGAAAGACCTGGCTGGCAATAAACTGCAGTGTCATTACATCATATATCAATCCTCAGCCAGTGTTCAAGAGAACCACCTTGCTCAAGAGGCTGAGAAATGGCAGAGGAAGGAAAATGTACAGCATCCCAGTCAGCAGTACTGTTTCCTCTAAGCAGCCACCTGTCGTATACATAAAGCCCTGCAAATCCGTGGATATCTGCATTATATCTGCATCCATGGATACAAGATGGATATCTGTGGACCATTTCTTGTGGATGCAGATTGGATATGGATCCACATATTTTTATCTGCACAGAGCTAGAGCTCTGCAAATATGCGGATACCGTGGATATCCGCTTTCTATCTGCATCTGTGGATACAACACGGATATCCGTGGACCATTTCTTGCAGATGCAGGTGGGATACGGATCCATGTATTTGTATCCGTGAATGGCTCTACACATATGTGGAAAAATCTGTAGAGCAGAAATCAAATGTCTCAGCCATCTAAAGTCTCATCAATGACTTTCCTCATGGCAGTCATCCTCCTCATATCCAGCACTCGCTGATGACTTATAGTAATTAGGACCAAAGACCATCCCCAAATTGTTTCTATGTTCTGGTATTTTTTGGATGCTTTGCTAAAGTGCTGACATGTAAAATGTATAAATCTGTTCACAATGAACCTTTGCATAAGAAGGTTTAAGCAGGGGTATTTGAAAGGGATATTGTTTACAAAAGCCATGTTAGAAAATAATGCTGGATGAATCCTACAAAAAACTAGGAGTCCTGTGGCATGTGAAGACTAACAAATTTATGTATTGCATAAGCTTTTGTGGGAGAAAATTTTCCCACAAAAGCTCATTCAATAAATAAACTTGTTAGTCTTTATGTGCCTTTTTTTAAAATTGAATTAGACTAACATGGCTGCCCCTTTGAAACTACAAAAAACTGTTGGTGACCATTTTTCAAACTCATTGCAGTTTGACTGTTTGTACCCTTTATCATTTGCAGTTCATGACTGTTCATACACACTGGGTGTTTTTTTTTTCTTTTTGTTTGAGCTAATATCTTGAGAATATAAAGCTGAATTACTAGGAAGCTCCTGTAGACTGAGCGAGTCACAGCAGTAGCAGCACTCTGAGGTGGACTGGTAAGATTGTTTCACTGAAGACACATCTGTGAAAAGACAGTGGTCTTGGGTTTCCCATTGACAGTGCAGTGAACCAGAGTCTGCATGGGTATGGTTCTGAGTCTCTGACAGAGCCCTAGACTGGTATGGATCTTCTGAGGCAGTTCTGACACGCATATCTGAGGGCAGTATATACAGAAGTCACTTCAAGAACAGTCTTAGGCTGTGTTCACACAGCACTTTTGTTTCGAAACAACCTCGTTGTTTCGAAACAAAAAAATAACATGTTCACACAATGCGCCATTGTTTCAAAACAATGGGAACCCGTTGTTTCGAAACAAGGGCATTGTTTCGAAACAAGTTAAACCCCATTTGGGGGCGAAACAACCTTGTTTCGAAATGCTTGTTTCGAAACAACTCGTGTG
>ML682018.1:4662655-4777597 GCA_007922195.1 Podocnemis expansa | reverse complement strand
CCCCCTGAGGAAGCGAAATAGCAGGTTCACAGTGTGAACCTGCTATTTTGTTTCCGCTTTTTTCTTATTTCAAAATAACATTTTGTTAATTTGAAATATGTTATTTCAAAATAAGGCGTTATTTCAAAACAAGTTGTTTCGACACAACTTGTTTCGAAATAACCACGTGTGTGTGAATACAGCCCTAGAGTCTTCTTCCTCTCAGTACAGCTCTTGCATTTTTTTTCCCTCCAAAAAACCTGTTGACCCACCCAACCAATGTAATAAGAAATTTGCCCATGTTTGAAAGCATTTTAAAAGTCTATTCCAGACCTGGAATGAGAACACCCCCAGATTAGTTGAATGACAATCCAATGCTTTAATTCATTTTCCATCTGTTAGGTTTAGATATTTCAGATGTCCCTGTCTCTCCACTTGCACTTCTCTGCCTATGTGCTTGCTTATGTAATCACATGCAGCATATGACAATTTTATACTTTGTAAAACTTATAATTTGTTCTCTGTCAACAACTCTTACAAGTTTAAGTGCATAGATTTTTTTTTTTAACTTGAACTTGTATACTTTTGCCCTGCTGTATTACAACAGTATCATGACATTTGCTGTGTTCCTATATAAGTAGTCTAAGATGCTTTTGAGACTTAACCCCTAGTTTTTGTAGTTACATGTTTGTGATAGACTATTACTAATCATTAACTTTTTTAGAGAAAGGTTTTGTCTAAAATGATTTTTCAATTATTTCACATCTTATTTGAAACTCTTCAATAAGTAAATTGCCCTCATGGTGCTGTCATAATAGACTGCATGTTCCATTACAGAGTTGACATTAAAGAACAGCCATTTGAACTGACAAATTTCCTATACAGTTAACATTATTCATTTTCTAAAGAAAAAATATAGATCAATCTATTTAAAGTTTATTTGCCATATGAAATATTTGTTTTTATAAATCTATCATTTGTTAGCACCATCATGATACTAAATAGTTTATGGTGGGGTCTGCATTTTTTATTTTTTTAAATAAGTCGTTTTCCTCTGAAGTATTGTGGGGTCAGAATACAAAACAAAACAATGTATGTTTGAAAGAGAGATCCAAAACACAAACAGAATATTGTGTTCCACATGGCATGTTGCTTTTAACTATACAATATATATTTTAAAAATAGAATGAACTATAGATTTAAAAACCCCAGATATTTGAAGTATCAACATATGCAGAATCTCCACTGAAGCTTATAGATAAAACAAGAGACATTAAAACCTGTCATTATGTGTTGCTAGTGTAAGTGGGGTGTGTACCCGCTATTGTGGAGAATTTTTCTGGTTTATGCACCACCCCGGTGAAGGTGGGTAGCAACAGGTTCTGAGCCCTTGCTCCCACTTCATTTACACAAGGACTGTCTGAACTCAAAGGCTCCCCTTCCGATCTCCTGCAAGGTGGGGTGCGTGTAACCTCAACAAGACTGGCCCCAGAGTTCCTGGGGGCTTGAACCCCAGTCTTGTTGTAGTCATTCAGGGCAGGGGGGTAGGGTGTCCCCACTCCATGATGCTGACAGCACTGGGTGCTTCCCTGGCACACCACTCACTGTACGCAATTTACAGTAACACAATTTATTAAACAAACAGCAATCAAGAATCTAATTAAAATAAAGAAAAGAAGAGAAAGGTTAAAGGTAAAACACCCAGCGAGTTCCCTGGCACATGGGCATCACACGCTGTGTCTCTGGAGTGTAGAGGACATTCTCAATCTGTTTTACATGTCGCAGGCCCTCTGTCCAGGCCTGGCAGCACCGCTTTGACCCAGGGAGTCAGAGACAGGGTCTGGTAGTGGCCACACATCCCCAGGCCCTATGGCCCCAACATCAGACCCCTTTCACAGATCCCCAGTTGCTCACTGCACCCAGCTACAGGCGGCTCCAGCCCTGGCTCCCAGCCCACTTCTGCTTTAGTGTGGCTTTCTGGGACGCTCCTCAGGCCCCTCTGGTTCCACTGCTGTGCATCTGCGCAGATCAGATCAGCTCCTTAGCTCTGTCTCTGGCCTCCTGCGGCCAGCCTCAGACAACTCCAGCTCCAGCTCTGCTCTGTTCAGCTTGGTTTGGCTCTCTGCTGGTCCAGCTGCTGTGGGTCTGCTCTGCACAAATCAACTCAGCCCAGCTCCCTTGCTTGGGGTCTCTGGTTCCCAGCTGCTGGCTGCTTGGTGCTTCCTCTTTAGCTTGGCCCCACATACTCTCTAGCTTGCCCAGACATGTCCAGTCTGCAGTTCAGCTCAGGGGCAGGGGAGCACACTCCTGGCTCCCTCATTGACCTGTCCAGCCAGTCAATCAGATTATCTTGGAACATGGCCTCTCCTAGTGGCCATAAGGCACTCTTTTTCTGAGTCCCACTTCCAGGCTGGAGTGGCCAATCAAACAGGCCCATTCAGTTTCAGTAAGGGGCTATCAGTCCCTTTAAACTAGCATCATTGTTCACTCTATATTATGTATTAATAAAATGAAGTGATGAAAAGTTTCAGAGATCTTTATGATATCTGTAAGTAACTCACTAACATAGTTCCATTTTTGGAATGATGCATTTTTCCTTGGCCTTTTTAACATTTTATTTGAGGTTCATATTATACATAAAATTACTATTTCTCAACTTCCTAATTCTTGAAACATCCTCAGCAGTGACATTTTACTGGATCTATTTTATTCATTAGGTTCTTACTAAGGCTATGTCTATACTAGCCAATTAGTCCATGTCTACACTAGGCTTTGCCTAGTTCAAACTCAGAAATTTCTTAATTTGAATTAAGTAAAAGTTAGTCTGAACTCAAAAGTTCGAGTCATTAGTCTGGACTAAGCACTTAGTTCAAATTTTAAGTTTCGAACTAGTGTAATGTAGACATGGACTAATGGCTTAGTTTGAACTTTTTTAGTTCCAACTAAGCCATTAATTCAAACTAGCTGCATTTACTAGTTTGAACTAAAAAGTTAGTTCAAACTAGGATGTGTGGCTAGTTCAAACTAAAACGCCATGGTTAGTTCAAACTAACCAGAGACTGCTTAGTTCAGACTGAGGAAGTCCGAACTAAGCTTTGTGATGTAGACATAGCCTAAAAGCCCATAGATACATCTATGAGAAATTTACATTGTTCTTTCCTTTTCAAATAAGGGAATATTCCTACAGCCATTGGGCAGATTGTTTATTTATACCAGCTGAGAATTTCACCCATTATTTTTAAACACTTATGAATGTGATCTCTCAGTGATGATTGGATTTGCAACTTTTGCTTCATGTGGAGGCTGCAGGGAGAGGTGGTACATCTGGGCCCTTACTGTATGATGTTGCAACAGATGGGTATGGCAGGGCCGTGGATGAGGTGTGGTGTCCAGGCACTACTAGTTCCTATAAGAATTTATTTGAGGAAAATGGAGATAGGCCTGAAGGGGTATTGAATGGGTCAGAGCAAGGACAGAGTCACAGAAGCAATATTGACTTGTTTGGGAGGCATACCCCTGTCAGGAGGCTCTTGGTATTGCACAGTTACTAAAGGCTAACATGCAGTTGTTGTAAGAGCTTGGGACACCGGCAGGACAGGTGTCTCTCAGGAGTGGTGATGGAGGCAGAAGGAGCTAATGAGTTGTGATGAGAAGCAATAAGCAGGTGGGGAAGACCCCTGCACTGGGACAGGGTACCAAGCATGCAGGGAAGCTATCTGCTCTTCCACTACAAAGGACTGTAACTTACGGGCTAGAGTTGCTGTTCTGGTGGAGGAGCCTTGGGAGAATAAGTAACTGGGCAATGAGGATCCCCCAGTGGTCAGTCCTGAATATTGTTATGCCAAGGTGGCTGACAATAGGCCTTCATCTTCTCTATAGTACTAGGGAATAAAATCCTAAGAGGTGAATACATGGATATATCATTACTGCTTCTGGCAGACAATATGCAGCAACTGAGTAAACAGAATAGGGAGATGACCAGGCAAACAATGGTCCCTAGAACATGGGAAAGCTGGGAGGCTGCCAGGATTATGATGAGCAGTTTAGTTTAGATTGAGGGCAGAAACACAAACTGGGACTGAGTGGGTCATACCACAGGGACCTGGTGCTCACATGAATAGCATTGCTATTCATTCCACAGCAGGCCAAGCAGGGACCTCATTTGTATAATAGTATTTCCTGCATATTTAATGATAATGGTTGTTTTCGCACCCTCTGTAAATTTAGGCATGCTTGAGAAATATGTTTTGGGGTTCATATAGGATATTCATTCCAGAATTGGGATGGCAGAACATTCCAATGGGTAAATAGGATGGAGTGTACAGCAAATGTGACCCAAAAGTTTAGTTTGACAGGAATGGGACATTGGGGACAGAATGGTAGCAGGGGCAATAGGAAAACAGCGAAATAGACAAGAGTGCTATTTCCACTTAAGCTGGAGGTGTTAAGGGTATCCCTGTGGGACTGTCCAGCAAAGAAGATGGTGCAGATTTGTAGGTGAGGTTTAATGAGGTGTTCTTATCCCCTTTATGTTTAATATAATAAAGAAATAACAATGACAACAAAAGTCAGGGTGGGGTTTGGATATATTATTAAGCCAATGACTCTGCAGTTATGAACTGAGGATAAAGTAGCAGAGCCATTCAAGCAGAGCCATTCAAAGTGCCTGTGAAGAACTTTTGGTATTTCTTCCTGAGGTTTGGCTCCCAAGAATGCTCAAGGAAAATTTAAATTATTTCATCACCTTTTGGGAGCTGATAATGGCATAACAGATGCCTTGTCTCATTTTCAGATGTACAGATTTCTGGA
Source organism: Podocnemis expansa (assembly GCA_007922195.1). Taxonomy (NCBI): domain Eukaryota; kingdom Metazoa; phylum Chordata; order Testudines; family Podocnemididae; genus Podocnemis; species Podocnemis expansa. Next base: position 4,772,809 of record ML682018.1, on the reverse strand, counting down.
GCCAGTTAAGAACCCAGGCAGATGCTACTCACACTTTGGATGGCAGGATTGGATGGTAGACTTGTTGTCTATATAGTGCAGAGATCAGTTGCTCCACACACTTGGCAGAGCTATGGGAAAAGTTTTAATGATCTCATGCAATGCCAGACTTGGAAAGGCTGGCCAACAACATTCCAGGGGATGAGAGGGAGTAGAAGGACTCCTTTTTATGCTAGGTGATGGGTGTCCTCTCACAGCATATCAGTCCATTATAGTGTTGACTGACAAGGCTGGAGCTGCCAGTTCACAAATTTGGTTCCCATTCATTGAGAACTGAGGAAGCAACATCAGCAGCACAGCAATATATGGGAGCAGAGGCAATTTGGGCACTTGGGCATTGGCATTTTGAAGCATACTGAATGTAAGTGAGACCTCCAGTTGTAATTTCATTACAGATATTGGATGACTAGCCATGCAGATAGTGGTGTGGATCTGTGGGCACAGTGGTGTCTTTTTGGTGCATAGATGTGAACCAAGTTGCCTAAGGGTTTGCAACTGGGGAATGGCAGTGAAGCAATACTGAGCTGCAAAAGAAAGACATGTTATTGATCAGCTGATTCCACTGGGGAATGGTGGTAGGGCAATACTGAGCTGGGAAGGAAAGACATGTTATGGATCAGCTGATACTACTGGGGAATGGTGGTGAAGCAATACTGACCTGGGAAAGGAAGACCTGTTATGGATCAGTTGATACCACTGCTGAATGCTATGGAAGCCCATCAGAGGCCACAGATATAAGTGTAGTACACATTGCAGAAAACACATCTGGTAACGCATAAAGGGGTCAAACGAATACTCAGCAAAGATGGACTTGGAACTGGCCCTTGAACTTTTTTCCAGGATTTAAAATTGTATGGTCAGAAATGTTTCAATAAAGGTCTAGTAGGGAACCATGAGGTGCCCCCAAAGTGAAAAAGGCGAGGAGGTATGTGAACAAGCAGGTGGCCAAATTCCTTGGCACCACAGAAGGGGTGATAACTTTGCATTCTGGCATAGTATATGGGCACTAGAGTTATTCTGGGAGGATGGGATTATCAAACTTAGGTGCTTACATGTTTTTGGTTCATTTGAAAGGGAAGATTGGAGAGATATGGAAACCCAGCTGGGTTTGGTGAGAAGGCAGCCAACAAATTGCTGGTGCTTCCTTGTGGAGGACGTCCAGTGCAGGTACTCCATAGAGAAGGTATACAGTGAATAGATAGATGGCTTGCTAAAGGACTTAAAAAGGAGTTGTTTGTTTAAAGGACTGGAATGGGGAGAGGGGGCCTCTTATGTTTGTTTCAGCATGAAGCCAACCCCTTCCTTATAACCCACTTTATCCCTCCTATGTGGGGGGTGGATAAAAAGGTCCTATCAAAAGGCTGATCGGAGGACCCAGATGGACAAAGAGGGGAACTGGCAAAAGCTCCCCCAGGAAGCTATTCAATGAAAAAAGCGGTTGTCTGCACAGTACTTTTATCAGCCGAGTAGTCTCAGAAATGTAGTTGTGTTCTTGTCTTTCTTTTGATATAGCCAGAAAAGAGCTCCTTTTTATATCATAATTTAGATGGTGTGCTCACACATGTACCTTTGGTTGGATTTTTTTCATAGTACATATTGTAAATCATATATAATATAGTCTTTACAGGTAACTAATCATTGCTAATGAGTTGTGACATTCAATACAAAAACCTAATGAAGATCTGTAACTGTATAGACATGTGGCAAAACTCCCAACTAACTCCAATGGAGACAAGACTTCACCCCAGATATATAAAGCACATAAGATGTAATTGGTTTCACTTGGGTGCACCCTCCATGACAGCCACAGATACCTAACAGCGGTGCTTTCCTATGCTTACACCACCAGTACTCTTCTGTTGATCTATACCACACTTTCCCCAAGCCTTAACTTCAGGAAAATTAATCTGATATTTTTCCTCTTCGAGTCTTTTTAGGCAGTGGAATCTCCCATAGGAAGTAGTGGAAATTCAGCATTCAGGGTCAACTAAACAAAGCACAAGTAAATGTTTCATGGGAAACAATCCCACCCAATCAGGAAAATGAAATAAATGTATTCATAGACTTTTTCATATTGCTATGATTCCAGCCTTCATACCACAGTTTCCACTCACCTGCTTGTCAGAGAAACTATAAACTAGCCTTACCCAGTGGCCTCCTAAGCAATTAACAAGGCTCATCCAGGGACACAGCCCTTTATTTTCACAGCCAATCTTAGACCTAGATTGATTAAACTCATGAGCCACATCAGGCTGAAACTGTTTGGTTTAATTACCAATTCAGTTTATTACTAAATCTCTTTTCCAGTGGAGATTTTATCTGTGGGTTTGTTATCTAATTAGAATAGCTAAGCCTTTTCTAACTTAATAGCTAGTAATCCTATTTCAATAAGCAATTCAGTATATAAGGACTGCAATACAAAAGATATTTAATTTTTCCTCAATTTTTTAAACATTGGGGCAATTTTGTGACTGTCCAGCTTATGCATATGATGCTTGTGCCCATATGTGCACGCAAAGCCATTATTTAAACACTTTCATTGAGTGTTACAGGCACAAACAGAAGCTGTGTCATGGCCCAGTGTACTGTAGTACCCAAGCTTCAGAAAATTTCAGTCTTCACATATTTATTGCAATGTTAAAAACTTGACACACCCTCAAGTCCTGTAGTATTTCACATCTAACTAGCGACAAAATCTCTAACAATATAACAACTTCCAAAATGACAGAGATTTTTAAATCAATTCAGAATTAACAGGTTCGTTTTGAGGGAAACAAACCATCTTCTGCAGCTCCTTTACAAGGCTCTGATCTTGCAAAAACTTATTCATATATTGAGTTTACTCACAGGAAGAGTATCAATGAAATTCCTGGGACTGCTCTCATGCTCAGAGTTAAGTGTGTACAGGATGATGATTTAAATGAGCTAATGCCTTGGAAACAATGCGTTCTCAAAGAAAGACACAGTTCATTCCAATTAAAGAAAGAAAGAAAGAAAGAAATGTTCCCATCAGCCCTTTTAAGTCTCCTTCATTTCAAGCAACATCACTCATTTTAATTAAAAATCACTATCTTCCACACATTTGATGTCTCTTCGTTTTTATAGTTAAAAATGATTTACATTAATAAAAACATGAATGTGAGGTTTCATTAAGAGTTACTTATCTTAAGATAATGAAGAATCCCATAGCATTTTAAATTTCTCTTATGAATTTTTGGGGGTCTTTGTTACATATTGCATCCAAGAGGCATGTTGCCCCTGGGAAAACAATTTATAGTACATCAAAAATAAGAGAATAAATAAATGACCCCCCTAAATTTAAAAGTCATACCATCAATTTAAAATGTAATCAAATTAAAAAATGTTCAAAATAGTCTCAGGTACTGTGATTCCCCTGTACTGGTAGTGAGTTTACAGTTAGGGTCTCATATTAAAAAAATATTTTCATTTCTTTTCTTGCTGTACAAAGAGGACAATAAATACAACTATGTTTAAAAAGCTGTAAAAGTCACAAACAAAACTGGAAAACAAAAAAAATAATTTTCCCTCTAATTTTTTCAGCATTAATAATTTTAGCGGTTGCATGTCACAATGGGAGGTCACTAAAATGAGAAAATAATTAAATTATATTAAATTAAATTAACAGGTCCATTTAAAATATTAGCATGACCACTTTCAGTGAAGACCTGCACTCTATTTTTCCTGTAGGAACCTGCAATCTCACATAATGGTGTGCTTCACTTTTAAAGTGAGGATGATACTGTAGAATCTCTGGTCCAGTGATGTCAGATTCATTTCACGTCTATAAATGTTGTCTCATTGTGTTGACCGGGATTTCAGTATAGAAAAAGCTGTCCACTGGGTACCTGGAGAACTGAGAAAAATTAAAACAATGTCAAGATAAAAATCACCTTTATTGCCAGTCCATGCATCATTCACAGTTGTTAATTTATGAAATATCTCTTCTATATTGATGGCCCATATTCAGGGCAATTTTACTGGATGCTACGGATTTCTAAAAATCCTCCTCTGAACCTGATTTCAATATTTTGCTCACAGCAGGAAAAATTTCAGTTCCTGTAGGAAAAGCACATGTGCCACTCACCTTTGCTAGTATTATATTTTTAAGATTCCATAGATGTACTACAGTTTTACAAATCAAATACAGTGTTACTTATAATAGTAATCTTCCATTACCAGTTCAAGAGATTCACTTTATTGCACTTGTTATTTCTGACAGCTGTGCTTTTGAGTAGCTGTCCTAGCTACTGAAAATGACTATGTGACATACAAAAGTCCTGTCACTAGAAGTCTTTCTAAAAGAACTCCAACTTATTTCTCTAGTAATAACCAAGTGAAATATAGTAATTAACTTGTTATCTGGGACATCTGAATTCACCATTTCCAAATAGTAAAGTCATCACTGATTATTTTAGAGTAAGAGCCACAGTAACATCAAGACTAACGTATTCCAAGAACACACTTAAGGATAAAAGTACTTCTTGGCTGTCTGTTTTAAGGCATTTCCCATCTTTCTAAAGTGTAATCCCCTGGAGTGATTGATTATGTGTGAATAATTCAGAAAATTGCCACATGCCTTAGGTTTATAGGAAAGATATAATCCAATATTTGTTCAACAATATGTCTGTGGTACTCCTCATAGATCATAAAATCTTCCTGGAGGTGTAGTCAGTAGTAGATCATGGAGTTTGGTCTTTGCTTGACATTTTACTGTTTAGCAAATTCTTTCCCTGGAGTCTGTTGAAAAACAATACTACATATTAAAAGCAGGTAAAATTTTAAAGGTACTAAGTCTTATTTTTCAAAAGGCACTTAGAAACTCAGAAGCCTAATTTCTATTGATTTTTAATGTGACATGGATCCTAATGCTGTTGAGACTTGGCATCTTAAATCACATATGTGCTTTTGAACATTTTACCTGGCAAATGTTCAAAGCATCACTAGCCAGAATCTGATACTCTTGTAGAGGATTTTTACAGTTTATTGATGTTAACTGTTTCATCAGTTTAGGATCATAGTAAGTTGTGTATGATGGGGAGTATGTTATGATGTGCGGGATTACTTGACACTGTCCCTCCCCAGCAGGAGATGGCGCGACCTGTGATAGTTAAGGAGTTTGCGTAACTTTATCTGTGAACAGAGTAAGTTAGAGTGCTTGTGTAAAATGTAGCAGACAGGAGTACTTGGCAGCTTGCTAAGGTCTGTGGGTCTGCCCAGAGACACGCAGATGAGCAAAGACTGAGAGATGATGTGGGCTTCTCCTTCAAGAAGATTCCACATGTAAGTAAAAGGGAGAGCTTTTTCAGTGCGAAAAGGCACAGCATTGATTGGTCTAGGACCAGGTATTTAAGGGGAGTTCGTGCCGAAATCGGGGCTTCTCTGCGCATCTCTGCCAGGGTCCAGAAAGCTGTGAGGGCTGATCCTGTCGGCTGCGTCACACCCTGCAGAGTGCAGACTGTAAGCTAGGAGCTTAGCCAGGGGCCTTTGGTTTAGGTACAGCTTTGGCTTGGGCCTTACCAATAGCGAGCCTTGGGATTAGGTATCAGTTTGGACAAGCTCCTCAAGGAGACTCAGAAAGCGTGAGTGGACTGAGACTGGAGCTGAGCGCTTGCTTCCCAGTGAATCAGGGTGCCTCAGACATTTTGTCACCTCTCCTGGAGCCTTGAAGGCAGAAGAGGGCAGAAGAGGACCACTTAAGTCCCTGAAGGGACAGGGATCTGGGTGTCTGTTTGATGCCCCTAAAGGCCCTGTCACAGCAGACATTGTTTAGGGGTGAATAGATTTTGTTGTTAAGGCCTGGGTGGAAGAACCCCAGAAGAAGATGTCCCCAAGTCTGGACTGTGGCTGCCTCCCCAGGATCAGAGCATCGAGGGACCTCTCCATCGTCTCTTCTAGAAGCTGGGGGAAGGAGGACATTGAATTGTGAGGAAAGAGTGGGGTTCCAGCTTAAGAAGCTGCCAAGCCTCTCGGGGAATTTGGGGAATTTCACTGCTCAGGGCAGTCTGGGAGAACTTATCTGGTTAAGCTGGGTTGAAAGTGGTGGTTCCAGTCATTCTTCTGAATTCTGGGTACAGGTTAAGGGTGGTTTTTTTTACCTATATACTTACCTATTTGCTCTTGAGATGTTTATGGGAAAGGTAATTGTAAAACATGTTGTTTAACTGTGTATTTATATGGGTAGGACAACTTAAGGTACTTATCTCGTTTAAGTTTAAGTTCTTCACAAGTTCTCATACTGATTTTTGATAGTTTTCCTCTCCTCCATCCCATGGTTTTAATAAACCTGTGTTGTTAAATTCAATCCACCTCCATCATTTGTTCTAAACTGGGCTGGCCTGAGGTGATAGACACTCAAAAGTTTGGGGAGACCTTCTGGACCCACTGTTGTCCATGAGAACGAAAAATTCGCTAACACTCTTACCTGGAGTCTTACCTTACATTGCAAGCAGGCCCATTAAAACAGCACCCCCTGCTATACCAACCAGTGTTTCAACTCATACCAAATATACTGTTGCTTATTTGAACTCATGAGCATGCCAGCTCAAATATAATTGCCACAAGTAGTTGAGTAAGTACATCTTGACAGCTCATTATGTTTGTGGAAATTGAATACAAAAGGGACAGAAGCATTGTGAAAAGGGGACTTCATGCTTCTGCAGCTCTACCATAAAACATTTATTCTGGTTTCTTTTCATCACTAGTTATTGTCAATGGTAGCTTTTCTTCTGTAAAAAGTGGGATGGTTGGTTGAACTGGTAAAGTTTTCTCCTGAGAACAAAGCCTTTGAGGAAAAGTTTCTTGAGGGAGGGTTAAATTGGCTCATCTGGCATCTTCTCCCACTCATTATCTGACCTGGAATCCTTAACTGTGCAAACCAATCTAAAGAGAAACTTACCTACTATAACTATGCAGGCAAAAACTTAATTCAAATGACTCAGGAAGCTCTCTTCTGATATTAATCACTGTAGTGCTAATTTATTATAAGATGAATATGAAAGTCATCTTTGCAAGGATAAAGAAACTATCCCTTTATGAAAAGATTTGGGGCCTGATTCTCCTCACACACTACTATATTGCCAGAGAAAATATATAGAAGTCAGTAAATCAGATGTGCAATTGGAATTAAGCCCAGGACTTCTAACCAGCTGAGTGGATTTAGAACAATCATCATCGTTCTTTTCTTTTCATGAGGCTCATGTTATTAGTCTTATTTGTATTTTGTTGCTAATGTTATTTGTGTTCATTTGCATCAGATTGCCTCAAGCTGCAAAAAATCTGTCTCCTATTTGCAGCTCTCAGATTTCTAAGTATGGGGATGTTATGATGCAGGGTTATGGTTTGACCTTTTATATGGATAAAGGCCAAGCATGAAATATGAATCCATGTTTAAATTCAACTGATGCAAAGGTGTGCTGAACTAGGGTTTTGCTTCATTCACATATCATAAATTGTTATAAATCAGTTTAAGTCTAATGTATGGCTTGATTCAGGGCCAGTGCTGGGAATCGTGGCGCCCCCCTGCAGCAGAACGATGCTGGCGCAGACAAGTAACATCATCAAGGGAGCACCACAGTGCTGTCCCGTTTTGGCACCCCTCAAATGCCAGCGCCCCCCTGCAACGCAGGGGCTGCTTACCGAATGGCACCGGCCCTGGCTTGATTCTCTCATCAACATCTGAATTGCAATAACATATATTAGTGGAGATTGTCCATTTATATGTAGTTTGTGATGTTATGCTGTTAGTTTACTGTGATTATTTCAGAGCTGGATTCAATACTAAAGCTATTGTGCTGTAACAAAATGACTGAATTTGCCCAATAACACAACATGTTCATTGCAATTATCTTTTCTTTTTCAATAACTTTAAAAAATTTTAAAAGTTACTGTAATTTTGGAACCCACAAGATGCTATTAAAATGTAAATAAATGTCATACACCCAAAGCAGTGACTGACAATATACACAACGATTATGTACCACAGGAAGATACTTGAACTGTAGCTAGGCAGGGGTGTCGCTGGAGGCAGGAGGGACCTGGGGCACGGGCCCAGGCCCCGCCCCCTGGCCAGGGATAGGGCCAGGTGGGGCCACGCCAGAAGCGGCCACAGGAGGCTGGGCCTGCGCCCACACCGCCGTGGCCACGGCCGCAGGCGGCCAGGCCCCCGATCCCCAGCAGGGGACGTGGCTGCTGCGGGCGGCCGGCTGAGCCCTGGATCCCTAGCTGGGGATCTAGAGGCCTGGCCGCCCATGGCCACGGTGGCACGGGGCCCAGTCTTCTGCGGCCGATTCTAGCCAGGCCCGGCCACGGTCTAGCCACAGCCCTGCCTGGCCCTATCCCTGGCCAGTGGGTGGGGTTGGCCAGATGGCCAGCTGGGCCCCAGATTCCCGGCCGGGGACGGGGCCACCACGGCCGCGTGCCGGATCCCCGGCCCGATTGGGCCGGATATCCGAGGCACTGGTGCTGGGACTCGAGGCACATGCCTTGGGGTGCCCAGTGCCAGTATGCCACTGTAGCTAGGTAAAGGTTAATGTCTGACTATACTCCATCATGGATGAGGTTCAGCCGCCCTGTAACAATGGACTCTGGCCTTCCCTGGAGCCTGGGCCAGAGAAAGGGCCTGAACGCCCTCTCTGCCCGGACCCAGACATTAGAGGACTGAAGCCCCAGAAGCAGAGGGGTGGGGTTAATACAGAAAAAGGAGGTGTAAAAAGCCATCGTAGCAGTTCAGTTGGGGCTCAGCTGCCCCAGAGGAAGAATGTCCCCTCTCTGAGGCCACTAGCCAGACAAGACTGGGGCTCCACTGCAAGCCTGACCCCATCCTTCCTGGCCAGAAGACCTGAGGGCCTACCTAATTTGCCCAGGCCTAAGGACTGGGAGGGAATCCAGGATGGTTGACTGGGGCAAATACCCTGTTAGCTCCTATATCCCTGAGGTGCTGCCTCTCGCCAGGGACTTAGAGGGAGCTGACAACCTCAAGGACCCTCTTGGGCCCTGCAACTTGGAGGAGCTACCCTATGCTAAGGACCCCTGTGCCCCAGAGAAGCAGCAGACTACAGAGGGACCTTGTGACTTGAAGGAGTTGCCTTGTGCTGATGGACCTGAGGCCTTCCCCAATCTGCCACCTGTGGATGGCATGGGCTTGTTGGACTCCCCTAGGCAATCTACCCTCCAGACCTAGAGGAACCCCTGGAAGACAGGTACCTGGGCACAAAGTTGGAGGATGCGGCCCAGGGCCAGCTGAGTCCACTGCAGCTAAAGGCCAGCTTGAACAGGGGTCAGCATGTTATGGTAGGAGCCCCACTGACTAAGGGACTGACTCCAGTCACTGGTAGGGCCCTGGGCTGGGACACGGTGGTATTGGGTGATCCTGCGTCCCCCTGCCCCCTTTTTCTTTGGTTGCTCCCAAACTTCCAACTCTGTGCTTGCCCCACCTTGCCTGGAGGCTGGGGGCTACCAAATGTATACCCACCACGCTGCCAAGCAGATGGACTGTAGGTGAGCTGGGCCATGAAGCTGTGTCTCACCTAAGAGTGCTGGCCCTTCCCAGGCCGGGGCCTTCAGCATGGTGGTCTTCCTCAGAGCTTGGGCCTGAACACCAGGACAAACTGTCACCTATACACTCATATTCACATGAGTCGTACCTTACCCCATGACTAGTCTCATAGGTTTTAGAAACAGCACAGGTGATAGAAGCTAACCCTGTATGTGGTATAGCAATAGTCTATACTATTTTCAATGATTTTTTTAGGTTACCTTCTATCTAAATGGAATCTGAATGGAACAAGAGCACTATTTGACTCAACCAGCTTGATGTTAGCACAACTCTATTGACCTGTGCTATAGTTTATAATAATATAATATAATATAAGAGGGCACACAGCCTATTGCTTTGATAGGTTTCTCTGAATGAGAAAAGGTTTACTTCTCTTGATAACAGAGAGGTAATTTATCAAGCTACTGCAACTATCATTGCATTTTCTGAGCCTTCACTAAGTGAAAAAAATGGTAGCATTAAAAAGCAAAAAAAGAAAAAAATCAATATTATATTTAGGAGCATACACAGTAATATTTCAAGTAATTATTTCAACCATAATGCAGCTGTCATCTGAAAAAAATGTACATTTTATTTACTTATGTTTCTTTCCTTTGTCATTTTAACATTTTTGCACATTTATTCAACCTAAGCAAAAGCCACCAGAGAATAAAAGAAAGTGATAAAAAAAAGTAAAGATCTTCTCTTTTTCAAGAACAATCTACAGAAACAAATTATTTTCTTTACAAAATGCAAGTTTGTATTTTTACAATCTCACTTCAATGTTTTTTTTTCCCAAAAGTTTTGTTAAAATTATTTCAAAGTGTATTTTTAGTACCAACATAAAATATTTGTAGCGATGTGCAACCATGAAGCCAAAACAAATTATGTTATACTCATTTCTATCATCTGGATCAATTCTTCTTCTCTATTCCTTCTTCCCAGATGGCCTTAAGCCATAGTTACACTATTGAAAATATAATTTTCCAAAATGTCATAATCTTATTTCCTCCCATTCCTGTTAAGAGACTTCAATCAATATGTACAATTCCTTGGGTACCAATGGCATCTGGAGTTATAAATGGGATCTGATGCTTTATAAGACCCAGAGGAACAGAAAATATTTTTTTCTACATTGCATTCTGAGTATGGAAAAGTATTCCAAGCTGCAAAATTTTTGTAATAATCTACAATAATACTAACTTCATACCAATTCTCTTCTGAGTGATCCTATAAGATTAGATCCTGGGTGTGGCTGAACTTGAGGAGATACTGATTGGAGAAGGGAGGAATGATGGTTGAAAGATCACCTGTGCAGTGTCTGATCTCTGGGGCCACTGTGTGCAGAGCAAATGTAAGACTAATGCATATCAGCCCAAAGAATCAAAACCAACACCAGAATCACAGCATCTGAGGGGCAATGCAAGTCACATACCATAACTATTGGCATCTGCAACACATATGGCAGAGAAGGATAAACACTAGCTCAGCATCCCCAGAGTAGCTCCTCTGAACTGTAGTGATCTTCCTGGGCCTGGATACACCAAGTTTACAGGCAAATTCTGCCAACATTGGGGTACAAGGTGAGAATCTTGTCAACTGACTTCTTTTGAATAAGACAGAACAATTTGTCCACTAGTAATACAGTATTTGAGGGCTTTAATTAAAATCCTTGATTCATTCCATGGACTTCAGTGAGCTTTGGATTAACCCTTAGCTCCTGTATTAGCAAATATTAATGCTGCACATGTGAAAAACTCAATGTATAGAAATTTTTTCAAAAACGAAACAAATCTAATGCCCACCAAGCTCAAGCTCACCTCAACATTTCAAACTGAGCACCGTATGGAGAAACGATAACTGTAGTTTTCATTTCCACAAAAGCAAGAATAAAAATTATTTTTGTACAGTATGAAATTCTAGAAACTGTTTGAGGTACAGGGGGGTACAGCTTCCTGCTGATTTTTCCCTTGCTAAATAGATTTAGATTAGCTGTCGCTGACTGAAATCACAAAATTAGGTTCCAGAGAGCCAAATCCTCCTTTAAATGTATAACTTAATTTTGCTCAGTTTTAAATCCTGAATCTTTGATGTGATTCAGAGTTATGTTTTGTATCATGCAATACAAAAGCTCCATCTTGTTTTTAAAAAGAAGGTGTTTTAAAAGGGAGGTGAGAGACTACACCACAAATATATTGACTTCCGAAGCATTTGAAACAGTGCAATCTGCTAAATTTACCTCCAAGGCAAGATTTATAAGCCCATGGATGGCATTGGCCAGGAAACCCTTTCAACCATTGCCACACTATCACTATGTAATATTTATCTTGAAGTTTACTTGGTCGTTTGGAAACATTTTGATCTCGTCTGTTTCCTGTGCTGTCTTATTTATATATGTTACATTCCAGGACATAACTGAAATGCTCTTCAGATTGTCACCCTATCAATCACTGATATGAACCACTTTATATTATACTTTCTTGCATTTTTGTTTTTTCATAGGTGAAAAACAACATCCATTAATGATAACGTGTGATGAGCTATAGTTAAAATAGAACAACATGTTTGCAGGAAGAACAATTAGTAAGCACAAAGCATCCTTCAGTATTGGCTTATAGAAGTACCAGTACATATAAAACAAACTGAGGTCTGCTTTTTCTTTACATATAAAGGTCTGCTTTGGAAAAAGCCATTCTGTTAAGATAATAGCAATATATATGTTTCTAAAAGATTTGTCAGCAATACTACAAGTATGTTTAGCTAAAGTAATTTGTTAGTGACATATTTAAATGTTTAAGTAAGGATAAACCCTAAATCAATTTCAGGAGATTTCGTAGTAATTATCATTATGTCCACATCAGGAGAGCTACAATGAATACTTATTATTCTATGCAGCTATACAACTTCTTTCTTTGTCCAACACATTTTATTAAATCCTTGATTCAACCTTCTGATCTTCAGTGCTATAAATCTTTGAACAAGCTACAGAAGAAACTCAGCTGGCAACTTAATTAGTTCAGACATTTAAAGCATTGAATACAATAGTGCAGTCTGGAATTTGTAATAGCTTCGAACTTCAAAGGCAGAGTTCAGCAAAAATTGGCCCTTTGTTTTCAGTTGCTTTTGTCAAAAAGCTAGCCAGGTTTTTACTCATTTGGAACAAGGCACAATTGCAGTGTTAACATAACATCACCACAAGATTAAATAGAATATGCAGCTGTAACAAAGAAAAATGAAACACAAATTAAGCTGAAAAAGACCCAGGTCAATTTATAATAATGTTGAAAAAGAAATGTTAATGTACCACCACAAAAGAAAAAAAAAAGCAATAAAAGATCTCAATGAATACTGCTTAACTTGCCTCCACAGAGAATCTCATATATTTTCATTCATGCTATGGATACCATTTGGTTTTCATTACTCATCAGATTTCTGGAAAACCAGAGCCAAATCCCAATCACCTAAACCACAGGTCTCTTTCTCTTACACAAGATGACTCCATGCCAGTCAATAGAGGCTTAGCCATTTAGTCATTCAGACCTACGAAACCTCAGAAAGTGGTAAAAAAAAAAAAAAAAACCAAAAAAACAAAAAACAAAAAAATAAAACTAACATACATGATTTCTCCTCACTTGGCACAAGGGACTCTACCAACCCTGTGTCCACTGTGTATGAAGTGCAGGTGCCACTGCACTTGCATCCCTGAGGCTGTAATATCCATCAGCACTTTGTGAAGGCAGGCAGAGCTCAGAACCTAACTAAACAACATTAGTTGAGGAATTTGGAGGACTATGAAGGAGAAAATGTTCCTCCCTTCTCTACGTCATGTGCCATGGGAGGCTATGTCCACACGCAAGGAGTTAAATCGATTTAGCTTGAAGCAATTCAAGCTAAATCGATATAACAACCCTTAAATTGATTTAAATTAAATCAATTTACTAGGTCCCCACAAATCAAACTGGCATGTCCAGGGAAGGACTTGCTAGTTCAATTTAGGAGAGGGGCACCTTGGGAGATGTGGCAACATGGCCACCTGGTAGGGCCATGTCTCCACTGAATCCCCTGTCACTGGTTCTCCTGCGCCCTGCATCCCCGCTGCTGGCCTGTCAGTGGGGCAGAAATCAGGGCGCCCCTCTTTACTGCCGCTGGCTGAGTGGTGGAGGCTGAGCTTGCAGGGCGCCGCGAAGCCCCATCAGTGGCTGAGCGGCAGGGGCTGAGCTTGCAGGGCGTTCCAAAGCCCCCTTCGCTTCTCAGGTGGCAGGGGCCGAGCTCGCCCCTGCTGCTTCCTGGGCGGTGGGGGCTGAGATCCCAGCATGCCCAGTGGAGTGCACTGGAATCTCAGCCCCCACCACCCGGGAAGCAGTGGGGGCTTCAGGGCACCCTGAGATCTCTACCCCCACCGCCTGGGAAGTGGCAGGGGATTCGGGGTACCCAGGGAGCTAAGCCCCCGCTGCCTGGCCAGCAATGGGGGTAGCCGGGTGCCCCACAATCTCAGCCCTGGCCCGCGGCCGTATATGCAGAGCACTGGGATCTCCATTCTCTAGCCCTGTGTGCCTCACCCTGAGCCAAGGCCCTGATTCCCTTCCTGGCCAGGGTGCTGAGGGGGCGGGCCTTCCTTCCTAGGTGCCATGCACCTGGGGAGGAAGGCCAAAGCCATTGATTTGGAACAATGTTGTTTCAAAACAAGGTGTCCCAATGGCCTTGTTTCAAAACAACTTTCACTTCAACAGCTGTTTCTCTTTAAAGTAGGTTTTAGACATTTCGATCTAACGTCTCTTGAACTGAAATAACGGAGCTCATCATTTCAATTCAGGAGAATATCGTGTGGACTAAATATTTTTTAAATAAAAATAACCAACGTTATTTCTATTTAAAAAGGTATGTGTGGACGTATCCGGAGACTCCTGGCACCTAGGATGCTGTCCCTGGTTAAAGGCTCCATCTTGGAGCAAATATAACATAAAATCTAATCTTTTGTATGGTCAGGAAGTCATCATCGGCACAGTGCTATATCATGACAAGACCAGATCCTGTTTTATTTTGGCCCTCTGAATGGCTCACTGAGAAATTATAAGACCCTTTAGAATGGAAATACAAGCCTAAATAAAAACAGAGCATTTTGCACGCTGATTCTAGCTGCATTCAGTAGGAGTTGTCTGTATTTCTAAACGTTGTTCTTTCCCTGGCTACTCTAGCTCACAGTTCACTATGCCAGAATAATGTATCTGGTGTGGAAGGCAATTTCCGTGACTGAAATAACAGTTTCTTAGTAACCAGAGATGTTCTAAAAACAGGTTTCTTCCTCCACCTTTTTTCCCATTGAGACATATAATAACTGTCACTGAATTTATAACACATTCACTGATGTTTTGCAGTTTTTGTAAAATTATTTACTGGGTTGCTTAGAAGATGAGAGTGCTAACTGATCACAGCAACCAAAACCACACTTGGTTTGCAGGCAAGCACTGGAAGTCATCAAATGAAATGCAGTTACAATAATCCTAGGGTCACAAATTTCTTTTTCAATGAACCCACTCGATTATTGTTATTTATTATTTGTACCATTGTAGTGCCCACAGACGCAGACCCCACCAACCAAGATCAGGATCCTGCAGAGGCAGTGTACATATATATACACTAAGAGACTGTGTGTGACCTATTGGCTATGTCCACACACACATCATTATTTCAAAATAAGTTATTTTGAAATGAGTCATTTTGAAGTAAAGTCCTTATTTCGAAATAAGTTAATTCGAATTAAGAAAATGTTAGTTCGAATTAAGGGAAAGCCTGCTTTCGGAACAGCTGTTATTTTGAAATGGTTATTTCGAAATAAGGCCATTTGGACATGTTGTTTCGAAACAGTTGTTTTGAAACAATGGTGTTGTTTCAAAACAACACGTCCAAACAGCCTTATTTCAAAATAACCATTTTGAAATAACAGCAGTTTCAAAATGAATGGGGTTTAAGCTGTTTCAAAATGATGGTTCTTATTTCGAAGTGACAGAGCCTGTCATTTCGAAATAAGACAATGTTGTGTGGACCTGATCTTTTTTATTTCAAAATAGCCAGTGTTATTTCAAAATAAAAAAAGAGACATGTGGACATACCCATAGAGCTTAGCATTGAAACGGACAAGACTGGCAAATGTTTTGAGAAGAACCTACTACCACTTTCACTTCATATATGGGAGAACAATGAGATTCAGTGACTGTGGCAGAGCTGGTAACTGAATCTGGTGCTTGACCCATAAGGCCAACAATCTGTTTGTTTCAATATATGACTGCCTGACACCGGAAAAGTTTTCTTTCTTTCTGTCTGTGGGTAGGGACTCCTGTCCCACTTGCCTCTGAGCAGGAGTTTTAAGTTTGCAGAGCTTCCTGCTGCAACACTGTGGAATCTCCAGCAAGCCAATCTGCCTAATGGCCAGCACCAATGAATTCCTCTCTCTCCAAGAGCTATGAGCAGTGCACTGCCAGCAATTACAAGTTACCACTCAGCTTTCTGTAAGCAAGAAAATTTATTCTGAAGGCAAAAGCATTAGAGAGAAAACAAAAATATCACAAATTCCTATATGTATGTTAAAAGCTTATCAGAGGTCACCAATCAATCTTATGGGACCCTATAAGTAAAGTCTTTCCAACCCTTCACAACGGTTCGGGTCCACTTGAACAGAAGGGCCTGTCTGTTTGATGAATCAGGAAAAAAGGGCCTGAGGCAGTTTAAATCCAGCCTTTTGGAGCCATGAGCCTTCCTTAGTTTTCATAGCTTCTAGAAACCCAGTTTGAAGCATGATATGTGAACCTCCCCAAGAAATGGTACCTTTCTCTGGAGATGTTTACAATCAGAATATTTCACCCTGATCTAGCTCCACTATTTTAGTTCCAGAAGGAGTACTAATAACTGTCCTCCTTGGAGTAGAACACAATCATTCATATAATCCCTGACCCCTAGTGAGCCATAAACTTAAGTGTGTGTGTTCCCCAAAAGCTACTGCATGTGGTTGCAGTCTCTCTCATAGAAATCACTACTTTACTTAGGGTCTAAGAGAGAAATAGGATGGTATGGCCATTCATACACAGAGAAATAAAATAATCTAGTAGTAATAACTATAAAGCAGTTCTTCTATTACCACCACAGAGCTTTGAAGCAGCCCATAAAATCCAGAATATTCATCTGTACCGGGCTCAGCTATTAGCAGGATATCTTATTGTCACACCAGTGGGGTAGGACCGACTGTGAAAAGAATCTTCCTACTGCAATGCTCGTATTTTTAGTCACAGTGAATCTCCAGGATTAAATGCACATAAAGACTTCTCACTCTTTGCCTGCTGGAGATGTTCTTGTATTGGAACATAAAGCAATTCTTAGTCTTTGCGTCCAGACATAAACACTATTTACCTAAGAAAAAATCTTAGTTGATTCCTCAAGATCCAACCATTTTTTTCTTTGCCATCATCTACCTTCCAAACACTTCTTCTATGACTGGATCCTGAAGCTGTGTATTATTGCATTATAGTCTCTCGCTACTCTTTGCCTGCCAAAATGGCCCTAGGCCTTGGTCTCCAAGGTAGCTGTAATATCCTTTTGTAAAACCTTCACTGAATGATTATGGTAGATTTTGCTTGTAGCAGTTTTTGTTCCCTCTGGCATTTTTTCCACCTACCTGTCTGTGCTTTTCTTTTCTTTTCTTTTTTTTTTTTTTGATTTTCCATCTCCTATTTTATTCTGTACCCTACAGCCTAACAGGCAGTGGTAATATTCTTTGTTCCCCTGCTGTCTATTCCTCTATGTATTCTCAGTGGTAGAAAATAACTTTCAAACCTGCCAGCACTAGTAATTTTGTGCTAAAATGTCAGTGCTAAGCAGCCACAAAAATAAAAACAAATAAATAAATGTAATCATTTTAGAGACAGCTTGAATGATAATATTTCCAAGAATTATATTTTTAAATGTAAGCAATAATCCCCCCTCATAAAATTCACACAACAAGGCAACCTTCTCAGATCCTGAAGTAAAATCAAATTACAAGTTACAATGAAAAATTCAAGCTACCAACACAATCAATAAACAGCTAAAGAACAAACCACAGTAGTTTTTTTTTTTTAATGGTCATTATTTAATTAAATTTACAGGGACAGATTCTCAGCTTGCATAAATTACTACAGGTACTTTGAGTTCAGTGGAGTCATGTGGATTTAATCCTGCTGGGGACTGGGCCAACAATGCCTACTTTCTTAAACAAATGTAGAGACATGGAAAAATATTGTTGCCCTGTTTGCTTTTGTTTGAGGAACTAAATGGCTTAGATAATTTCTATAGGTAAATGATCTTTCTGAATCCAACCAGTTTATTAACAGCAATGTGACCCATAGAGTTCTCACTCCACATATGAAAGACCCAGCTCTCTTCCTCTAAAGCTCTGATTACCTAGGGAACTGGCTCCAAAATCCCACTCCTACTTCCCACTATCACAAGACTTCAGAGTGGGGGACTGGTACTCCATTTGAGAAGGAGTTGCAGAGGCTGCACTTGCTGCTATTACTGCAAAGACACAGCAGGGCGTGTGTTTGAACTGAGCACTGGAGGGACAGCTTGTGTGCATGGTCACACTGCAATGGATGAGAATCCCAAAGGGAAGGGGGCACATGATTGGTGACTTAAGGACTGATGCCAAAGGGACATCTGGATAGTTTGTTATTGATAAAGATGCTGGATAATATCTAGGTGAATTACTGCCTCTCCAAAAACAACATGAGGGTTCTCAAGCCCAAGGTTAAAAGTGGGGGTTTGGAAATAGTCACCAGAGATGGAAAGTCCAAACCATCTACTATCTGAAAGTACTATAGCAGCCTTTATTGAACACATTAGTAGTCTGAGCCAAGTAATGAGCACGCCACCAGATCAGTATCACAAGTGGTGGGAAAATATTATTTGTATTGAAGTAGTACTTAAAAGCCATAGTCAGGATAGAAGCATCTTTTGTGCTAATCATTATACAGATACTCACATCACTGGATCATCTTCCAAATTGCTCACAATCCAATCTGAAACATGCCTCAAATGTGATTTACAAAAGTAGACAAAGGAGGGGGAAAGAATAGACTAATGAAAGAAATACCATGCAATCACCTAGGCAGGCACAGCTCAACCTCAGGGTTCTGATGAGTTGTTCTGTTTTGTTCTTTAAATGCACAGATTTAAAAATAAAACAAAAACCACCTTTTTCTACACAGCTACTGCTTGTCAAATTAGCCATCACTGCTTGGCTGATTGCTTGTTGGCAACACAACAGAGGTAGGATCTGAAGAGTGGCTTGAAGAAGAAGAGGGCAGTGGCTGTTTGGATCAAACAGCATGCCACATGCGGCAGAGAATGCAGAAAACACAGGAACTGATGGAAAAGCTTACAAACGGGCATTCAGCTTTGAAAATGGTGGCGTAAATGGATTGGAGAGGGATTCATGGGCCCATTGCTGGACCAAATGGAATAGAGGAGGATTCATATGTAGGAATGGGAAGAGTTGTGAACAAACACAAAGACTTTCCTATTTGCTATCTGACCAGCAGATCAATGGATTGAAAGAACATGAAGAAGCACCTATATTCTGAGTCCTGGAAGATCACTGGTGGAATCATTTCAAGAAGTTTGAACTGCGATAATTCCTATTCTGTGGATAATGGACTTTGATCCAATGCTGTCCCTTCATCATTAACTGAATATTAATTTATGTAATGCCATCCCACAAGCCTCAAAGTACTTCACATAATTACAAACAGGATGATATTTAGGGACAGATAATACAAGCTCACACAAGCTGAGTTGCTGTTTTTGTTGTTAATGACTGGAATGGACTTGTAAGTGCTCACCCGTGGACCAGCCTCTGGCTGGTGTTTTGGGGAATAGGTACAGCTGACATCCTGGCATCTGCCGTCCACAGCCTGTGCTCCATTTCATTCCTTGCTGTTCATGAGTAGGCCTGCTCACACCTTCCAGATCCACCACATCTTCTTTTGACCTCAGACCTCTGGTCTAGCCAAAACCATTGTTCCCCTGTCCCAGAGGATTTGAGAGTCCCAGCTCTGCCACTTGTTTTGGTGGCTGCTACAGTCCACTGGTGGTCTAGGGCAGTGGTTCTAAACCTTTTGTGCATTGTGACACACTGGGTTGTGCATCATGACCCTAAAGGACACACCAGCCCAGCCTCCCCAGGACAAATCCAGCCATCTCTTCGGCTTTCCATAACACACTTACCATTGTGTGGTGACAGAGTAATGTGTCCCAACACAGTGGTTAAGAACCACTGGTCTAAGGAGGGACCCAGGCCCGCTCACTACTCTGCCCCCAGCCAAGGGACCCTAGCACAGCAACCTTGTGTTAGCTCTTCCCTTTAAGTCCATGATAGTCTTCCCTGGGCTGCTTCTCCACAGCCTCCAGTACCTCTCCTGCCCTTATATCATGACCTTAGCACCACTCAATCCCAGCAGTCAGTTCTGTGTCCAGGGTCCTGACCCTTTGACCCTTTCAAGTTGCTGGAAGGTACTGATTGTGTCTTTCTTACTGCTTCCTTTTATGTCAGGCTTTCAGGCCCTGAATGGCTGCCTCCCCATGGCTGACGACTGGCAATTAGAACATTTCAGTTATTTTTAGTATGTTTGTTAGTGCATTTCGATTAGTCTTAAAATTAAAAAAGTTTCTATAAAATTAGAAGAAAGAAATACATTCTAGTATGAAAATTTATCATCTTATCTGACAGGGATAAATCATGCAGGCAAATTGTGCAGCACAATCATAAAATGAGCCAGAAATGCAATAAAGATAAAGAGTTTTCAAAAACAACAACAAATAGAGGGGTGAGGACACTGAAGCCATTTCTCACTTGAGGTGCCATTGGTCTAGGGCAATGTTTCTCAACTAGCGTTCCATGGAACATTAATGCTCCTCAGACATAGTGCCAAAGTTGTGTGACCTGCTCTGACCCATGGTGAGGAATGAGGGGAGAGGGAAGAGGAGCAATTCAGTGCCCCAGCCAGAGCAAAATGTAGCAGCAATTTAACAACATGCATTAATACTCCAAAAGTGTTTTATAAGAGGAGGGGAAAATTACTTTAGTCAATAAAACCCGCAAAAGAAACTTAAGTAGGGAGTAAATGGAAATTAGTCATGGCACCATGATTTATCCATAACTTTTTTTAAAGTCATTGCAAAATAGTCATTCTCAAGCAGTAAAAGGGACATTTAAAAATGCGTTGGTGACTAACTGAGGACTTCAAAGCTGCACGCACGCACGCACGCACGCACAAAGGCCATCTTATCTCTGGGTGCCTATAGAACAAATGACAGGATGTCTGTGTTTACCTTTGCAAAATGAATAAAATATTTCACTCTTGAATCATCAAGAGATGGCTATATATTTATTTCTTTTGTTTTTCTCCACACAGAACCTCATTATGGCTAGTGCAATTACATGGGTCAAGATTTACCAGGCCTGATCTTGAACTTCTTACTCAGATATAACTGCCACTTGTTTCACTAATACCTGTTTCTGGAATAGGCACTGCTATAGCATCTATAGTTCAGCAGATGGAGAGATCCATTTGACTACCACACCATTTGTTTCAATCACACACAATTTAGGGATATTGTAAAGCCACCCTTCATCCCCTTCATTCTAAACACTCACTTTCACTTTCTCTAGGAAAAAGAAAATGGGAGGGAGTCTTCTTTCTACACCAGACTCAAAGTAGGAAAGGTCTAGTGAGAGGTGTTAAAATCAGAACTTCTCACTAAACTTCTCTACTCTGATGGTTTTTTTTCTTACAGATCTGAAAGGCTATGTCTACACTAGCAAATTAGTCCAGACAAAGCAAGCTTAGTATGGACTAATTTGAATCCTGTCTACACTAGCCTTTGGCTAGTTTGAACTAAAAAAATCTTCTAGATCAAACCAATCAAAGGTTAGTTCGAACTTAGTTAGTTTGGCTGGTTAGGCCAAACTAACTGCTTAGTTCAAACTCATTTGCATTTTTAGTTCAAACTAGCCCAATGGAGACATGCTAGTTCAAAATAAATAATTTCAAACTAGCCATTAGTTTTAACAAAGTGTGTTATTTTAGTTTGAACTAATTTTTAGTTCTAACTAGCCACACTTTTTTTAGTTTGAACTAAAAGGTTAGTAAGAACTAAAAGTAGTGTTACTAGTTCAAACTAAAAGTTGGTTCGAACTAAAGAAAATGTGCTTAGTTTAAACTAATTTTTGAACTACTTAGCTTGGACTAACCAAGTCCGAACTAAGATTTTTGGTGCAGACACAGCCAAAGAGATTGGCTTTCAAACCTTGTGTACTTTCATGCCATTAAGGGTGGACTAAAAGAAAAAAAAAAGATGACATTTTTAAAAATGTAATGATATTTTGAAATTTAGAATTTCACTGATCTCCTCCATGGATTTTATCTAGCTGCCCTTTTGCTTTTTCCTTCTTTTTATATTTTACCAGACTTAAAAATCACAATATACTGTAGTTCTTATCCTATCCAGCAGTATGAAAAGGCTTTGTTGCTTATTTTGGCTTTATTGCAAAACTACTGAAAAGTTTTGTAATGGTTTATCATCAGACCTCTAAGACACGATGATAGCATGCCACTCTCTGCAGCAAACACTTGAACACTAGCTGTAACTTCCAGAAACCAAACATTGCATCAGTTACTCATGGGTGACTTCTACTGAAGTAAGTGGGAGTTGAATATAGGTACGTAATGGCAGAATTAGACCTTAAATGTGTAGGGTGAAATTCAAGCCTTGCACAGGAAACACTGCTTCATAATATACGTAGGACACAGGCTACAAAATCATGCACCTCACCTCCTTTGTGGAAGTCCTGTGTAAGTGGAAATCCACCTAGTCCTAGCTTGGAGATTCCTTCTGCAGCACAAAGAGGATTCAGAGACTTTCCTGAGCATCCAACTTCACTTACACATTTGCACACACACATACCTCCCCATTGAGGGGTATGGCGAGGTTTATTGTCCTGATGTCCACCTTGTAGACAGACTTCTCTACCCATGTATGGGCCCCACAGTAAGAGTGGAACAATGCAGCTCTGTGCAAGTGCAGGAGTCTGCCCTGCTCACCTTCTAAATTAAGTACATCTGAAAAGAAACAACTGGTGGGAGATGAGTTTCACAAATAGAAGACAGCACCAACAATATCAGATTAAAGTTATTTGGTTTTTTTCCAGCTGGATTCAGTAAATATTCATTTTATTCCTCATGAGAGAGCTCACCATTGTTCTCAATATGGTTTATATTATTTTGACATCAGTAATAAAAACTGATTTTAGTAACATTGCTATTTTCTAATAGGGGAGAAAACTACTTTTATAGTCTGTGATGGTATATTTCACTAGGTTAAAGCATAACAAGGTGGCTGGCTGCCAACTGGAGCATATACATCTGATATTTTTTTTCTAATTTCCATTCTCTTGGAGATTTAAGTGAAGTAGGGTACTTAACTCCTTAGGCCACTTTGAAAATCACAGCCTTAAAAGTCATTGGGAATCAAGATATTTACTTGAATAGGGGTTTGGAGTGTTTAAGGACTTTTTCCAAAAATAAGAGAGAGGAGAGGTGGCGAAAAATAAGCCAGTCTATGCATGTAAGCAAGTGGGATTAGACAACAGGAAACAATAAGTGGGAGAGGCTTTGATCTCCTCCCTTTGGGATCCTTTTACTTTTTAAAAGACTGATAATAAAGTTCAGTTTGATGACCTTCTATAGCCAGAGAACCTAATCTTTCAAAAACAAGTATTTCTCCACTAATACTCCATTTCAGTCTCTCTTGTACAATCTATCAGTACTACCACAATTCCTTCTCCCAGAAAATTTACTTTCTCTCCCTTCAAAACTGCATTTTTTTCTATCCTGAATGCTCAAAATTTCCATCTTCACACCTTCTTGTTTGTCAACACCATATCCTCCTGTATACATTTACTCCCCAGCTCTCAGTTCTACCTCTCCTCCTTCCATCATCTGGTCCACTAACTCCATATTTGTTATCCCATTCTATCATTCCTTTACTCTTAAATGTCACCCTTTATGTCCAATTTGATATGTAAATGAACAAACTCCATCTCTCATCCCAAACAGTCCTCCAAGTCTGTATTTCCCTTGTACTTTGCATCTCTCATTTTCTGACTTTTCTCCACGGAATCATCTATCTGATGGGGCTAAGTTGCTATCTTTGACTGCTGATTAATCCTGCGAAAAGAAGTGAGGAGGCCCCACACCATTATGGACCTCTTACTTAATTCTTTCAGTTTGCTGGGCTAACAAGGAGCAAATCTGAGTCACCATGAGGTCTGCATTAGCTGCTGCTGCCACCTGAGGGCTCTGAGCTTTGATGTGTAGTACCTACCAGCAGACAGCTCTCAGTTTTCAAAGTAGCTGCCTACATGCTTCCTCTCAAGCAGCCCCCCAAGCAGTCTGAGTCAGATGATCATTTTACATAGGCCAAGGTTGTTCACAGAGCCATCCCATTAGACAATTGACCAGTAGTCCATTGTTAGCCGGTGCATTTCAGATCATGCCATGGTATAGTGAATTTCCTGTCTACTATATTGCCTCACCTTTCCCTTAAATCAATAAGTCACCTAACATATTTATCCAGAAAGAAGTCAGTACCAGCAGTACACAATTTAGATTAACCAGAATGGCAAAGGTAGGGTTCTACAACCCTCACTCACTCAACAGTCTGAGTTTTTGAGTTATTAAGGACTGTGTGTAACAGCAAGGTTGCAGATCTGCACAGAGACAACAGTAAAGGCATCATTTGAAAATACAGAGCCACATAACCCAGATCTGAGCTACTCAAATTATCCATAAATATTGGCACCTTGAAGGTATGATACATACTAAATGAATTGCTATAATGCATTCCCTACCTACCAATGATAAGCCATCCTGTTCTCCTTTAGCCATTCTGCCAGCTACCCTCCATTTTCTACAAAATAGTTTAGCAATTGTCAATTGAAGATGCTATAATTTCCAAATAATTGTAGTAATTTGTAGCCTCTCTCAACAATTCCCAGTAACACTTATTTCAAATTGGCCTCCCTCACAGTGTCCAGCAGTTGTGAAATATCCAGTGTATTAGATCAGTATGACTAATGAAATTCCTTGTTCTAGTTGGCTCTTCTTATATAGAGGATTAATTCTTTTAATTCATGGTGCTATTCTTGCCAAGAAAAATATCTTAATATTTTTTAGCCAACTAGTTACAGATTTTTAAATATTTAGGCCTATTTCAGTCTTAGTGTAAGAGTTGACTGCTCCCTCAGTGGGCAAACTTCCTTAATGAGTTTACTGAGAGCCAGCTTCCTCAGTCCCCATCTCCACTTCCTTATCATCAATGCCCTCAGAGTATTCTCTCTCCTTCTTGGCCATGATATCCTACCTGGTATACTAACCCCCCAACACCACCACATTATCCTCTGAAATGCCCTTCTCCTGCTATGCAGTCTTTCAGCTACCTATCTAGGCATAGATCACTGGTTCAGACGGCACTTGCTGACCTTTTCCCCACTACACCCCTAAAAGGGCTGCACTCCATCTAGCCACAAACCCCCTTTTATCCACCAACCCACCTATAATCCATATACCTCCCTTTATCTTCCACTGAGATGGCTATCTTACACTCCCTGATGTGTGAGAGTATCAGATAATAATTCACAAATAGACTGCTAGCTGACACAACAACAGGAAGAGTGAAGTTTGTAGCTACACTAGTCATAGTTCCTCAGCTCCCTCTTCTCCCTACATATCCCCAGCCTGATCCCTCCAGTTCCCTGTTAAGGTCTAGATAAAACAGGAAAGGATGTTGGTTCAGTAGATGTTTTCTGAAATATTTCATCTTTATATTTAATCAAATAACAGTAGTAGTATTTCAAAACACAAACTGAATTCACATAGAAATGGAGAATGAAGTACTGTTCTCTACTACACTATAATATGAAAGATCACCTTTTTTTCCATCTGTGCATTCAAGGGCTTAATGATTATCTATTGGTGGTTATTATTAGAGTGGAGAAATAAACCTATTGTAGGTAGACATAGCCAATAATTAGAGGAGAATAATAAAAATTAAATCAAAATAGCTTTTGTTTTTAATTGATTTTTTAACAGTTAACAAGAAATTTAGTTATTTGTGAAATTTAGAAAATGCCCACTTGCTCTAAGTCAATATTTGCAATTTAGTTTTATTTAAAAGGATCCACAGAATGAGATGGGCATTTACTGAAGTCCTACAGGATAAAATAAATACATATTTATTAAAAAGAACAAGTAACATGCTTTAATTATTTTTTTCTAAAATTTGCATCATATGCAAAATAAAATAGGGTAACCTTGCTGTCAAGGCTGTTTCCCCACTCTGGCACTCTAAGTACAGAAGGTGGGGGCCCGCAACAGGCCTGAAAAGCCACTGGCCTTAAAGCCTGGTTTTAAAACTCTCCAAGGCCTCCAGTTCCTGGCCTTGGAGTGGTATCGCTGCCACCACCCAAACACAAAAATAAACCTCTTGAAACCCAGGAAGGCACACTTGGGAATTCCTTCCTGTGAGGTATCCTCAATCACTTTTATTCCTCCCTCAGGAAAGTGACTGAACTTCAGCTGCAATACGAGCTGGAACTGGAACAGAGTTCCCTTTAGTAGCTGCCTGTGCAGTCTGAGGCACGTGCACACAAACCTCTTGCCCTTCTAGGACACAGAACCAGAACTTACTTAAAAGGTAAAATCTTTAATTAAAAAGAACAGACAAAAACACAGAGTTGCTTCTCTGGGAATTAACTTAGGTAGTTACAGGGTAGTGGGAGGGGGTACATGTGCTCAGCACAGAGAAATCCAAAAACAAACCCAAAACAAAGAAAATGCCCTGACCGCATCTAAATAAACATTCCCTGTTCTACCCACATCTGGTCAGTAACAAACTTAACTTATCTTTGGTAAGGATGTTGCTGGATTCTTCCTCAGGCCCCTCTGGCCTCCTCCTGATCCTTCCAGGAGCTCTGCTGCATCCAAACAGGCCCAGGCCAGGCTGCTGTTCCAATTCAAAACCCTGTGCTTTGTTCCTATTGGCTGTCCTGGGACTCACTGACCACAGTGTTAACTCCTTCATCCCCAACGGTTACTACACTTGCCTTTATATATATTATATATATATTAGCCTTATGAAAATAAAAAAATAACCCTGATGGAATAATCTGCTTCTGAGAATTTAGCTTACTTATTTTTTTTGCAATTTTTTGGTTTAGTATATTTTGTTACTGTTCAGTTTATGCATTAATTTCAGCTTCAGTTTGTCCACTGTGAAGAGTTAAGCTCTTTTTGATTTTGAGTTCAGTAATTATGTTCATAAATCCATATAACATTTGTGCAATTAGCAGAATTATTTGCAACATAGCTATTTTTGTGTCTTAGTTTTAAGTACAGATGAGTATAATTATCTGATAACCCTCCCCAAATACTTATCAATAAGTACTGCATATTCTGCAATTATGCCAATAAATGACTAACAACTGTAACCTTTGAATTCATGTCAGAACAGGAGACATTAATTGACTCATAGCACACTCTGGAAGCCATTTAGAATTGATGCTCATCGGATTTCTAATGCACTATAGTTTCAAAATGTCATAGATGGAAAAAACATGCTGTGTGATAAATGTGCATTGAAAAGTTTGCATTAAACATAAACAAAGATAACATGGGATATTCTGCAGCCTACGAAGAAATGTTATTTCATTCTTACAAGACAGTCTTATTCAGTGGTGCTGATTTTTCAAAAAACAGGTCCAATTCTGAAGATTTCCACAGAGATTTCAACAATTTCCACTCCACAATCAAATTAAGCCTGGAACACTCCACACAGGACATCCGCTTTCTGAACACTACAGTACAAATTAGGGACATCCGCTTTCTGATCACTACAGTACAAATTAGGGATGGGCACATCAACACCACTCTATACTGAAAACCTATTGATCAGTATAGTTATCTACATCCCTCAAGCTTCCATCCTAAACACACCACACAATCCACTGTCTACAGCCAAGCCCCAAAAATATAACCACATTTGCTCTGATCCCTCAGACTGAGACAGACATATTCAGGATCTCTATCAAGCTTTCTTAAAACTGCAGTACCCACCAGGGGAAGTAATGAAACAGACTGACAGAGCCAGATGGGTACCCCACAGTCAACTACTACAGGAAAGGCCCAAAAAAGAAAGCAGTAGAACATCGCTGGTCACTACATACAACCCATAAGTCAGACCTCAACAACAGATCATTAAGGACCTCCAGCCTATTTTAAAAGATGACCCCCTCACTCTCTCTAGCCTTGGGAGACAGACCTCTCCTCACCTACAGACAATCCCTGAACCTTAAACAGATGCTCGCCAGCAACTACAGACCTAACAACGGAAACATTAAAAAAGGCACATATCCCTCCAATAAACCATGCTGCCAACTTTGTCCACATATCTGCTCCAACAAAGGGTCCTTCACTTGCTCATCCACTAATGTGATTTATGCCATCATGTGCCAGAAATGCCCCCACGCCTTATACATTGGACAAACAGGACAGTCTCTACGCAGAAGAATAAATGCACACAAAACTGACATCAGGCATCACAAAACAAACAAATAAACAAACAAAAGTTACTGAGCACTTTGATCTTTCTAATCACTCCATTGATGATTTGTTAACTATGGTCCTGAAGAAAATCAATGGGACATCAAGATGTCAAAGAGAAACAGCTGAAATTCAAATAATATGCAGACTAGATTGTGTGAAAGCAGGGCTGAATCATGACTATGGATTCTTTCCACATTATAATAGGTAATTTGACTTCACCTTTCCTCTGTGCTGTTTCCTGGAGTTTGAATCCTTACAAATGCTCTGATTTGCTGTTGCAGTATGACCTTACACTCCCTTGCATTTATTTTCATCCAATTCTGTAAGTTCCCTCTCTTCAAAGCATCTGACAGAGTGGGATTTTCTCCTATGAAAGCCCATGAGATAAAAAAAAAATCTGTTAGTCTTTAAGTGCCACAAGACTCCTTGCTTTTTTTTTTTGCTTTACTGGACTAATTCAGCTGCCTCTTGTTTTGTTGTTGTTGTTCATTGTTTTTTAAGTTCTAATTCAGGGTTAATATCTTTACACAACTTAATCTTTAGAAAAATAAAGAACTATAGAAATCACTGGAGTGTGGACAATGGTTGTGGTGTGTACATTGTGATTTCCAGATCTGATTGTATTCAACTTTATAGGAGGATACAATCCAGAAGAATAAGGCCCATGAGACAATTATTTTTAGTTTACCTCTTAGGCAACACAGATCCCCATTCCACACAAGCTTTCTTCACCATATTGGGTTAGGGATGAAAGGGATCAGGGAGCAAGCAGTCTGGATAGGGACAACTCGGCTGGAAGATCTGCTCATCACACACCCTCCCATTATCCCCTACCTTAAAATGTGTGTATGGGGGTTGGGGGGTTACTATTGCTACTACCACCACCTTAGAACAAGACATTCTGTTATATGTAGAAATGGCTGAAAAAATAATAGTTTCATTTAATTAAAAATGTAACTTGTAAAAAATTCAAGGACTTAAAACCTTATGTTAATAAGGTAGGTGGATTTTTAATTTAATCATCATTATTGTATTATTAATAGTTGAAGCTACTCCAGCCCTCGGAATCACAGCCTCCACGGAGTGACTATAGTATCTTCATAGCCTGCAAGAGAGGATTCCTCCCTTTCTGTTTGCTAGGATGAAAAGATAACAAGTATAAAAAAACATGAAGGGAATAGGGGATAATAGGTGCCTATATAAAACAAAGCCTCGAATATCAGGACTGTCTGTATAAAACTGAAACATCTGATCACATGACCCGTTGCATGCATCTGGTCTTGCTACCCTTTGTGCATATCCTCAGCATCTGGTCCATTAACCCAGACAGGACTCTGTGCCAAACTTCTGTTTCTTCAGACATTTTCAAGGCCTGGATTTCAAGCCACCATTAAACAAAAATAAAAACCACAAAAAAACCCCAAAGAAGCTAGGTTGCTCTGACATCAGCCTCTCACACTATGCATTTATTCCTTTTGGATTTCTTTTTCCCCCATTTCCAGAACCAGTGCCATCATTCTTCCTCATTTTATGAAGCTACTCTTGGATCCCAAGGTCACAGTGTGTTGTATAGTATGTTGTAATTAAATTATTACTAGCAGAAATATCTGGCATTATCCAGGGAAATACAGTAAAAAGTGTGATGAATGAGCTAGGTCAATTACATTAACACAGCAAATTTTAGCTGAAATATTTTTCTCTTATATATTACTTTAAGACATTAACATAGCTACTGCTGTGCTTACAAAACACATTTACATTTAACTTATTGCCTGATAATAAAAAATATATTTTTGTTTTTTCTTTCTTGAGCAAGAACTTACAACTTTTCCCTATTCCAACACTTGAAGTAGCAACATACAAGTTGACCATGACTGAAGCAGTCGAACCTCAGATCTACTCCAGCAACTTTGAATGTTTGTCCTTGTGATTTGTTAATAGACAAGGCAAATTGTAGGTGGAGGAGGAGCTGTAATCTTTTGACCTGGAATGGCATATCTGTAGGCATCATTGGTATTCTTGGTATTAGTATGTGACACGCTTGACAGCAGAGTACAGCAAATGCCTATGATCAGGCACTACTAAAAGCTAACTATCAGTGGGCCCAACTGCGGCTCTGAGGGAATCAATTTCAAGATCTAACCAATCCAGTTATTTAAGTTAGGAAATCAGTGGTATCCGTTCAAAATTCGGTGTTTTTAGCTCTTAACATTTCGGAAATCTTTCAGCACTAACAAACTTTCTGAAAAATCTATAAGATGAAGATGCTTCAGTTATACTTCTATAACATTTTGCCCTTTATTTCCTTTATATTCCAAAAGTGATGTCACAGACTTCAGACTAGACTCAAAATGTTAACAAGATTTGACAGTTCTTTTGTAAGGATTTTTCTGCTCAGCAACTCCATTCACATTAAAAAATGGGGACAACTTAAATAAATTAGATAATGATAGCCCTTTTCCCCCTTTTTATTTCTATAACCAAAGTTTCAACTATACTGATTAAATTAAATTAGCTAAAAATAGAGTACTTAGGCTGCAGTAAAAGAGATGGCAGCTGCTCAACACATTTCTAGAGTGAACTGCATAGAATTTAGATTCAGTCTTTGCTGGAGCTGAGAACTCCCCATGCTTAGTAATTTTGAGACTTAAGAATATCAAATGTTCCAGTGGAAGTATTTTTCTCATAATTGCTTGAAGAGAAATAGAACATTTTGAAGTTGACCTTTATCAGAACTGTGAAGGACAACATTCCTCCTTAATAAATCCCAAAGGTAGGCATCATCATTTTATGAAGTCCATCTAGGGCGAGATAAAGCCCTGAGGTTATAACAAAGGCACCTTACTAGTTGTAGACGTGAATCACACAGCCTACTTGATGTGGTCATAAAGGCATAGCTGAAAGACATATGGATATCATAATCCCCTTTAAAAATCATATAAAATGGTTGTGAATATATAGTTATTTTTCTTAATCAAATAAAAAAGGATAAACATTTTAGCTGAAATACTTTCATACATTGCTCAGTAATGTACCTAGCTATGAAACAATATCATTCATAATCATCAATAATGAAATAAGAAACTGAATATTATGTTTTATGTTAATTACATACAATAGCAACAAATATATTAATAAGTCTATGAATCAAGAAGTAAGGTACTGATTTCATCAATGCATAAGAGCTAAGTTTAATATTTACATTTATTATTGTAAAGAATTCCCAGTGAATAGCCTGCTGAAATCTGGCAGATATTCATACTGTTTATTACTTAAACTGCTGATATGTTATTGTGAATGATTTATATGAGTAATCATGTGCAGGATCATAGTAACCTAAGAAAGATAGTATGCACTTATTCCTCCTGAAGGTATGACAGACATCTTAACCTTTTGTGCCATAGGGTACTTCAAACTATATCTGTTGACTCTGGAAGAATTAGTCAATCATGCATGATTAACTCTGCTTCTACTGATGGGATTTTTACTATACAGTTATCTGTAGCATGAGTATTATTATCAAAAAAGGAGGCAATTTAGTGCTCTAAAATGGTGCAATGCTTCTCAAGAACATTCTATATAATATGCTTCTGTGTCTGAGCATCCTTTACATCTTCTGCAAGAAGAGTTCCTAAACCCATGAATGTTTTCCTTTACTATATTTATTTTATCACTTGCTTTATCTTGAAGCACACCATGTATACCATGTTAGTGAATGTTCTGAAAGACTGTAGCACAAATGGCAATCCTAACCTTTTGTGCTGTAAACTATCAGTACCTCCTATTAGAGCCTCTCAATATACTTATGGGATGAAAAATGAATGTAAGCATTCAGAAAGTTAAATTATAGCTACAGAAGCCTACCGGTGGGGGGAGGGGAGCTTGAGTGAGGAAAAATATCTCATAGAGGAGGTAGGACTGTCAAGATAAGAGAATCAAGAATCAAACAACCAGGCTTGTTTTTATGCTATGTCCCATATAAAAATTCTCAGTAAGATGCTCAGCTGGTGTAAATAGCTGTAGCCCTATCGATTTCAGTGGAACTATGTCAATTTAGATCAGCTGAAGATCTCATCTATCATATAACCACAAATCAGAGACTAGCAAACAAATCTCTTGTCATGTACGAGCAATAGTGATTTTCATGAAGAGCTTATAATTAAGGCTGGCACCTATTATGTGCCTCTTGCTGCACATATGAATCCTTTTCCCACTCAGAAGCCATTCAGCCATTTGAATGACCTTCCAAGCAGATAATTATTTATGACTCGACCAACTCCGAGTTCAGTGTCTGCTCAGATTGCTGTGGGGGCAGAAGAAAAAGTTTTTTTGGTCACCTTAGATGGTGCATCCACATATTTCTTAATAGTTTCTTTTGTAAAGTGAAACCTTGGGAGCTGAAATGGCCATCTAACTTAAAATAAAACTACAGTCTCTACAAATAGATTATTCCAGCCATCCACTGTAGTTGAAATATTTTTTTCCTGAGAACATTTATGCAAAATTGGGTCAATACATTCAACTGGTGTAAATCCTAATAGCACCTTTCTTTTCAGTGAAGTGGCAATGATTTACACACACTAAAGATCTGTCACAATGAATAACGTCTTATGCCAAAGATAGTCCTACAAACTTCAAAGAGGCTTCTCAAGGAATACAGTATTGTATGACACGAGCAAGAATGGCAGAATCTGGCCTTATATAAGCCAATGTTTTGTTTACATTGTTCAGTGAAGTAAACTAATTGTAAAGTTAGGAACATCATTCTGTATTAGCAACTTTCTTCATAAAGAAAACATTAGCAAATTAAATGCAGGACCTGCAGATATATAAACAAATTAATTTTTGTGTTTTCTTTTCCATTGTATGCTGAGAGCAGTCTAAGTTCTAAATGAGATCTTTAAGATCCTTCTAATTAAATAGCTGACTTTTTTTTTCTGTTTTGTAGCTTTGTGGAGAGAGTTAAAACAACAATAGAGCTACAACTGACAATCTAATTTATCATCTGAATAAAAGTTACAGCTTTTCATTTATAGTTAATGAACTAATCTCTCTCCATTCACCTATTAATATTTCACCTAAATTTTAAAAGAATTTAGGAAAATGTTTAGTGATACATAAAACTATATAGTTAACTAGTTATATCAAGTTGAATATTTTGTGTATTCATAAATCAGGATGACAGCATGTGTATTATAAACATAAATTTTTGACATTTTAAGCACTTCATGTATTGAGTTGCTATTTTGGGACTAATTTAATTTCAAATATAAAACAGGCTTTCTCTACTGCACAGACAATGGAGAAAACAACTTCTCCCACCTTCCAGGGATTTGCATTGTATTTTCTGTAAAAGGAAACAATGTAGGAGGAGTCAGCATGCTCTAGTATTAAAACATAATTCTGAGACTCAAATGACACAAGTTCCATTCCCCTGATTCAACAGACTTGCTGAATTTGGAATCAGCAGGAGCCGCTACCATTTTCACTTTCATAAGTGTGTTAATATAAAACTGTTATATATTCTACATACTCATGGTCTCTGTCCATGTTTGGGGGCTCATGGATTTCCAGAAGAGCTGCTTCAGTCAGCACATAAAAGATCAGTTCAAAGTGTGATTACTGGAAAAGGTACATGTCATGCATTTTTCAAAACTGCTCCCCAGCTTGCTCAGCCAAATGCTTCTGACTTCATCATATTGGGGCCAGACTAGTAAAGGAAGCACAGGACAAATTACTCAGGCATTAATCGCTCATTAGATGCTCTGCATGCCACATACTAGAGAACACTAACCTGATTAACAATACCAAAAATATGGAGATTATTGAGTAAAACGTACATGCATGATATTCAGGGGACAGAGCTTTTCATGAAAGAAGATGGGACAGGTGGGTTAGGGCAATGTTGCCTAATCAGTTGGCCATGGCACATAGGTGTGCCATCAGGTCTCAGCAGGTGTGCCACAAAATTTTTTGAAAAAATAATCAAATGGCACTGGATTGGCTCATTGGCTCATGAATATTCATGAATGCATTTGGAAACTATATAGTGCTGTGCCTCAGATTAGTTAAAGGTAGCAAGATGTGCCACAGCAGAGAAAATGTTGGGAACCACTGGGTTAGGGGAATGTGAAGGATGGTAAGGTTTTCCATTGAGAATGAGGATTGCGCCCACACACACACACACACACACACACACACACAGTTGTATCACTGACTGCAACACAACAGCTGCCTGTGCCACAGTGGTATACCTTAAGGCAAGTCAAGAGCAGAGGGATGATCCGGCACAGTTGGTCCTCACTCAAATAGTATAGGCTCCTGTTGCTCTAAATGGGTTGGATAAACCAATGGAAACCTTCCAATTGACTTCATAGTGGCACAAATAGCCCAGAGTGGCATGATTAGTCTAAGAAGTCAATGAAGCTTCCATTTCTGTAACATTTCTCCTACAGCCATCCTTTTAGACATAACATGAGAGATGTGATGATTAATTCTCCACACTCAGAAAGCCTACACTTCATACCCTGTACTTTGAATATTAGCCTTAAATTTGAAGCACACAAAAAGCATTCTTCATGCATGCTGATTTTTCTCCATAATAACTCAATCCTAGGCCAAGGGGAAAAAAAAATGAAAAAAAAAAAAAGAGCGAGCAAGAGAAAGAAAGAACAGCTTTGTTTATCCATCTGTCTCTTTAATAACTACTATAGTTAATGGGGTTGGATTTTCACTTTTGCTTGTACTAATTAACTAAGCCTTTCCAAATTGTTTGCTATTTTCCCAGTAAATACGGACAACATTTTCCCCACCTAACTGAACTAATATAGTCCAGAGCTGAGCAATCTTACTGTACTGCCACATTACGTTTGTGTCTGGTTCTCTTTAATCACCACGGATGTTGATCTGGGTCTTGTCTATCTTCAATCAGAATTTTTTACTATTGTTTTATGGTGTTGTTTAGATGGAAAACTAGTCTGAAATTAAACAGTGCCTATTTATTTGAACTAATGTAAACAATATTTAGATATTGTTATCCATTTTGCCAAGCCAACTACACAAACAAGGAATAAAGGACTTAGATAAAAATGGCCAGGACTTCTCCAACTCCAGTTGTACTTGTACTTAAAGAGAATTGTGACCTGTATTTTAAATTCCTCATTTTTAAAAATATCATTATGGTGAAATTAAGTAGAAGGCAGTCATTTTATCCTCCTGACATATTAAATTATGAAGATCAGAGCTTCACTTCAGTCAGAGACACAATAAACAGTTGGACATATCTACCTCTGTTTAGTAAGATCTTTACTTTTCTGGAGAGAATTTGGATGTGAAAGAAAACTAAGGTGGATAATCCTTCTATTCCTTGTTTTTGGCTGCAGTTATGATAGCTCTCTGTTCATACAAATCTACCAAGCTGCATCTCCTTTTGGAGTCCTCACAAAAATAGAAGGCTCATTGGATTATTACACAGAAGTATAATTCATATTTACAGGTATTTTAAAATATTGCTTTGAAATTTCACCATTTAAGTTGATTATTCATATTCAAGAATCTTTTCCACAGCTATATGTGTCCTATTCTGCCAGCATTACCACATGTAGCACTGTAGCACTTCTTGACATGATTAGACCCATTCTT
This sequence comes from Podocnemis expansa, assembly GCA_007922195.1. Classification (NCBI taxonomy): domain Eukaryota; kingdom Metazoa; phylum Chordata; order Testudines; family Podocnemididae; genus Podocnemis; species Podocnemis expansa. The sequence goes on along the minus strand of ML682018.1, from coordinate 4,736,887 downwards.
CTTCCTGGCTGCCATATATACATTACAAGGGATAGTCTTGTGCATTGTCCAGTAGTGGGACATAGTTTTAGTCTATGTATTCTTTTTAGTTCAGAGATCATTCCCGCCATGTGGCCACTGGACCACACTAGCCAATGGAGCTGACCAAGAAGTATGATGCTATATTTCTTCAAGGACTGGAACACCCTTTGGGATGCTGTGGAGGGTTCTGGCTCTTTGAGGTAGTATTTTTCATGAAAGTCCAAAACAATACTAAAATTCACTACAATTTTCTTCTACTGTAACTAAACTCTTTAAAGTGCACCCACATATCATTTCATTACAATGTACAGAAACATAACCTAAGATATGATCAGTCTAAAACATCAGCCTGTTGGTTCTATTATGGCCAGTAAGAAAAAAAAATAGTACTCACCTTATACATTTGTCAGAATTAACTGTCCTTCTTGCATTATATTAAATTAATAATAAGAATAAAAATAATTAAAGCATTGACAAATGTCAGCTTGGTTTGTCTCTTGTAAATCAGACAATGTCGCATGGTCTGAATTACATCACTCCTTGGATGGATTAAAAGTTCCAGCTATGTTATACGAGTTGTATAATTGGTTCTTCACGCTCAGATTCCTCAAAAGAAACTTATCCTGTGGCAATCATGTAGCCTTCCACACCACTCTTGATGCAGATGTAGCATATCTCACAGTTTATGCCCAGCCAGATCTGATTAGATTTGGTGGTGGAAGAGAACCTGCCCCTCCCCCCGCATCCGTTCGTACACCTATAAGAGCCTAGTCAGAATCTTGCCTGATGTCTGTGGGTTATTTTTCTTAGCGTTACTAAGATCTATGTAAAAACTTATTTAGAGAACTGATTTTAGTACCTGCTAGTGGAAAAAGACCATCTTCTACTATGCTGTGCATGGCTTCCTCTTACTGATACTTCCCTTTCATTCCAGGGAACAATTTCATAAAAATGACCACATACCATCCTTCTTGATTATCATATTTCTGGCTCTGGTTCTGGCTTTCTCTTCTTGATAATTTGGTTACACTCATACTAATAACAACTCTCCTTTCATTACAACACAAACTGCCTGCCATTTTATGGTGTTGGTGTCTTTGGCCCACAAAGTCATATCTTTAAACCATGGGACATCCTTTAGGGAGCTCTAACGTCCCATATCTTTAAATTTTGACTATGGTGACTTCTCTATTTCATGCTCCATGGGGTTGATTTTGGTGCATTTATTTTCTCTTTGTTGTCAGTTTCTTGCTGTCTGGTCATATCATTTTGTCAAACATACTGCACTCAAACATGATTTAACACATACAACCATATTTCTGTTTTAGCTACGTCTGTTTTAAATATTTCCGTGGACCCTTTCTAGATTACCTCTATGTCAAATGTGTACCTGTCTTAAAGATGGTAGCATTCAGCACCTTACCATGCTCATTACTGTGAATATCTTCTTTCAGAAACAAGACTTATTTTGAAGTGCATCTTATTTCATACAACTTGCTTCTTAGCTCCAATTTGCATTTTACGTCTGAGCACCATTTGACTGGAGTCATTCTCTGCCTCAAGCATTCCTTTTCATCTCCTATTGCTAAACTCATCAAGACTGCATATGTTCACCACTGCAACAAGCTTCATATCCACCACTATCCTCAGCACTCCTTTAGATGAGACACTCTGAAATGCAATTGACAGTTCATACCTCAGTTTTTACAATTCCCTCCATCACCGCCTCCCAAGAAGCACTTAAATATTATCAATGCTGCAGTATTTTCACAGCCAGAACAAACATCACCCCATCACTAAAGACTTCCAATGAAGCTTTATCCTGTTCTGAATCTAATACAAGAATTATATTTCTCTGTTTCCTTGACCTCATCTTTTTCTACACTCCCCACTCATTGTCCTCATCACAGCCCCAACACTTTCATCTCTCATTATTAATGACAGTCTAGTTATCTCAAAGAGACCACCTGGCTTGCTATGCCTCAATGATTATTCATCCTGTTTTAAAACTCAGATCAAACCCTACTTACTATTACCCGCAACAGTTAAAGAGTTGATTTGTTCCATTCACTGGGACATTACTAATCTCCTAGAGTCAGATCCTCCCACCTCTACTCCCATACTTTACTCCACTCTTTCAGAAAAGGTGCTCTTGAATATGAGTTTAAGAGGCACAGTCTAGTCCTTAGACCACTGTTCCCACTGATTCTAAATTCTAAGAATAGCATTTTAAACAATATTAATTTATGTAACTGCCATGAGTTGATACCTGTGTTAATGAAATGTTATAGAGTTAAGTTATCTTGAGTATATTTGCATGTATGCTCAGAATGAGAGCTTTAGTACATTGCTTCAGCGTATGTGGAAAACCTCAGTAAGGTATTGAATAAATAAGGAAGGACATGAAAACACTAAAAGTCTACTTTTTCTATTTTATTGCACATAAATAAAAGGAAGCTCATAAATATATTTTATATTGTGGAAGTTTTTAATTTTATTTGTTCATAAAGACCATGTTTGATAAAGTCATAAAGACAACATACTCCTTACTAATCTTGCTCTTCAGCTACCTTGCTGTAGGTTCAGCCTGTTTCTGATAATCACAAACCCCAGTGAGTTACTAATAAGGGCATTTATAGCTGTCATGAATTAAATGAAATATATCAATTGCCACCTAATGCAGATTTGCATCATAATGGAGGCAACCACAGTAATTTCTAGACAGTGCAGCTTTCCAGAAAGTCATAGTTAGTCCTCACCCAGAGTTATGCTGGAGTAATAGGCAAACATGATCATCTCTGGCAATTTTTGTCTCAGTTCTGAGCCACAAAACAAAACGAATCTTAAGAAAAAAAAAAAACAACCCTCATTAAGAAGAAAGGTCTTTCACTGTTCCCAGAGACAATTGGCTTTGATGTTTAAAAGTAAATTATGCACATTTTGTAAGAGTTTAAAAATAACAGCCTGATCCTGAACACACTACTGTATGAGGAGAGTCACTTACATAAGTAGTCACATTTAAATCAGTGGGCCTCTTCATGAGAAAATATGCTCACATTCATAAGCATTTGCAGCATCCAATAACTAAACTGGCCAGAGACTGCTTCAGAAACCAATATTTTTTATCAAAATATTTTGTAGAAAAATGTCAATTTCAAAAAATCTATTCAATTTTCTAAAAAAAATATTTCAAAACCAAACCCTTTCATTTCATAGATAGGGATAGGGATAGATATAATTTAAATAATTTGACTTTTCAGCTTGATTGGGGTAAAAACTAATGTAATAAGGTTTTTATTAATTAATAATAATAATAATTATAATTATTATTATTGGAATTTTCTTTGGGATGGAAATTCCATTTTTGTAGGAGCTCTACTGACAAGGTATGCAGCTGTCCAATGCCCAAACGCTTACATGTGTAGTTGTCTTTAGCTGTGTTCAGAGTCGCATTGTATTTAATGTAAATACTTGTATGGTCAAAGTTAAATGTGTGTTCTGGTCTTTGCAGGATCAGGTTCTAAATTAGCTGCCCAGAGAAATGTGTACTTAAGGTGTGCTGGAGAATGGACAAGGGATTTTACACAGAAGCTCTAGGCTCAGCTAAGCAAAATTTATGGTTTTATTGGTCACCTCACAATAGGCCTAAAATGGAGTCTTACTCTGATCACTTTATGCTTATGAGAACTCATACAGTTCGCAAAAGAGGAGGCCTCTAGTGAAGCTTTTCACACATTTGGGGCAATTTATTCTGGGGGGGTCTCTAATCCAATAGTTTCAGATTATTTAGTGGATTGTTAGCCAGCAGAGCTTCAAGCTCAAAGAAAGTAAATCTCTTTTTATAATTAATTATTATTATTAATAATAGCAACAACAAGAACAATAGTAAATGTTGCCCCTGTGAGAAGTAGTGTACAGCGTGTGGCCATTTGATAACCTTCCTGCATACACAAGGTAGAGAACAGGGCAAACTGGGGCCTTTTGTTGCCCCTTCCTCTTTTCTCATGTCCAAATGGGTATAATATTTAGTGATATGATCACACACTATTTCAATTACACATTGTACTGTACATTTTTCATATAATCTGATATACAATGGTACATTTTTCATATAAACTGCTATACAACTCTGCAGCCTGTTGCATCATGTAATATTTGGAGTATGCCAGCAAGACTCCATGAAAGTCATTTGCAATATATATTATATATATATATATATTATATATATATACACACACACACCTAAAAAAACAAATAGAACTTCTACAACTTCTACATGCTACACAAATCAATAAACAGATCAGTACCACAGATCCCCCTATTTTACAAATTAATTTGGGATTGCAGAGTTAATAAAATAAAAAATAAAAACTTCATAAAATCAAGCATCTCAACATTGCATGCTGTAGTATGGTGCACTGCATCACTTTCTTCTTGCCCTTCAAACCACCGCAAAGCAATCTCCAATGCACTGAAGGCATCAGAATGTGAAGGGATGTCCACTTGTTCTTTATCCACATCACTTTCTGTATGTGGGGCTTTCTCCTTCATCAGAGATAATTATTTGCATAAATTGTCATTTTTTAGGCTGATGTTTGTGAAACTGAGGTTCTATGTAATAATGAAAAATCCTGGGTCACTTATGCTTGGAGATAAATTAGCTTTGAAATCAACTTCCTCATCCCTGAACTGCACACAGGAAATGAGTTGTTAAAGGCACCTTGGGTGACTAAAATATTCTATTTCACGGTCATCTGTGGAACATTAAACAGTGTGTTTTAACTCACTTACTAGGAACTGTATTGTTTAGAGAGAAAGAACATACTTTAAAAAAGTGTGCAAAGAACTAAACAAAAATAGCCTCAAGGGCAGAAATGCACAAACAGATGGAGAGAGGCCAAACAGATCTGCAATACTGACTGCTTTGTATTTCACCTTGGTTGAGTAAATGGTTTCCCATTAAATTGATCCAAAGCTGTCTTCCCTAATAGAATTAGGAAGAAAAACCTAAAATGCAAAATAAATAAAATCTGGTATATGCCATTAAATTAAATAAGTGAATACTTTATCCTGATAACATTGTTTGTTAAAATACCAACTGACTCAGACTATTTCTATGTATTATATTCTTGCTATATTGGACTCCATTACTAACCATAATTCTATATTTCTTTTAAGCTCCATAATAGAGACTCTCAAGGACAATGTTGTGAAGAATTTAAAGGGCCTGCCTTCTTTTCACTGACTTTATTGCCAGCCTATTAGCTGGGGGGGCGGGGGGGGAGGGTAAACAGGGAATGTATTTCTCCTTGTAACATGTCCATTGAGGAGGCAATTTTGCAATAATGAATTATGAACTGATAACCTGACCTTGAAGTGCTTTAAGTTAAAATCACTTTATATTAAATAGTTGAGAAAAGTGTCATATTTATCTCCCTGTAGTAGTGTAAAGTCAAGATGGAAATTTTCCACTACAGTAATCAATAAAGGCATTAGACCTAAATAGATTTGATTCTCACTGGGACTAAAATGATTTCATTGGGTCTGCTCACAATAGTAGGCATTTTCTGGAACACGGACAATGCTGAGAATGCAAATCACAGAACACTCATGTGAAGTAGGTAAATTTTGTTATTCCACTGATTAGTAAAGAGACTACTTCTATGGAATTCAATGAACATAAGCAGCACTTACTACCATATAGAGTGTTAGTCATCTAGTTATATTCATGGCAGTAAATATCATGCTCATTTAGTGTTTTCAGCATTGAATCATAGAAACAGGAACAGACCATGAGAGGTTATCAATTCCAGTGCCATGCACACAGGGCAAGACCAAGGACTACCTTAAACCATCCTAACAGGTGTTTGTCTAACCTGTCCTTAAAATTTCCAGTGATGGAAATTCTATAACCTCAGGGCTTACATTTGCGTAGATTTTAAGAGTGAACATACTACAATGAATGTTAAGTGTTTATGACAAATGAAGGGCCTGACTCATCATGGCATTACTCCTAGGTGATACTAATGGAGTTACTCCAATAGAAAAACTATATAAACTCCAAGGATTTATACCAGGGATTTATACTGTGGAGTGACAAAGGGGTGAATCAAGTCTAGTGCATATTGCATTTCTAATACTTTTTACAACATAGCACTTGCAGATGTGAGGTGGAATATTTTTCTTCTTTTCCCTTCTTTTGATAAGCAGAATTGCATGTAATTAGTTTGATCATCAAACATTGAACTAAATAGCGTCTGAGCTAGCCTTTGTTTTAAATTACCTGCTAGAGTGAGTCATGTTTCATAATGGAACTGAATAGAAACAGATGGAGAATATTTTTATGTCTTCACATCATTAGCTCAGATAAGATTGACATTTACTGAAACTTTGGTCTTCATGACTCAACTGTTTTAACAACAAAAAAATATTAATGGAAGCCTGTTGATAGAGAGCTACACTAAGACCTGAAGTATGCCTTCCAAATCAGTCATTTGTATCTTCTCTGGCCACAGGAAAACTGAAATTTGTTTAGGTAGAAGTCCTTTGTTTATTGTAGTGGAACATTTTTGCTCTTTAGTTAATGGGAAGAGATATTATGTGTGCTCTCAATATCTGAGACTACTGATGTGAAGGGAGCAGCACCTTGCAGAAGCAAATGATAGAGCACAATGCAACCAGATTACATAGATAAAGATATTGCTCTTTGAGAAAGCAGACTGAAACAAGGTAAAGATTGTTCAATAGATGTAGATGAGAATTGACTAGAGAAGGGATTTCAGACCCTCTTGTTTTCTAGAGCTGTGTGCATCTTCAAAAATAAGGACTTCATGTAAGAACAAAAGATTCAGGACCATGGAATTCCTAAGGATGAGAAATGAAAGTACCTTCATTTTACATTGATATAGAAATGCTGGAGGGCAATTTGCATTTGTACAGAAAAAGAATTGTTACAGCCTATTGCACTTTTTTTTAAATGAAATTTTCATCATATTTTTATTAAAGGAAAAATCCATAAGATATTAATTAACTCTGAATATTCTAGGTGATAAAATGGAAAAGATGAATTGTCTTCAGAAGTACAGCAGGTGACAGATTAAAGATCAGTCAATCATGGTAACTTCAATAGAGCTGCGCAAGTTGAGGACCTGGCCCTCATCTACATAGATAAATGCTTAGCTCATAGACATGAATATTTTCAAAGATGTATATAAAAAACCAGATGGAGGGTGCATAAATGACAGTAAATAATGGTATTTGGAAATATATTTTCTATGCAAAACTTTGAAAATATCTCTGTCTAAAACTAATGGATGACAAAGGCTATTAAAGGCAGATAAATAAAGAATTATGATGACTTTTTTATTACAAGGCTTCACAAAACCATGCAGCATGCAGAATGAGGGGGGGAAGGAACAAACAGAAACTAGTGAAAGCATTTGTGCATGGTGGGGTTGGTGAGTTCATAAATGTCATCAAGATAGAATTACAAAAGAACAACAAAAGGCAAATGTCTTAACAAGACAGTTTTGACAGGCTTTTCATAGACAAGCCTAGGCCTGGAAATAATATATAATGAATAAAAAGGAACAAAAACACAATAGTAATAACATTATACATTGAGAAAAGCAGTGTTCCAGATGAAATGTAAGAATCAAAGTCAGCCAGCTGAAGCATGAGGAATGTACACAGCGCAAATATATTGACGGGGAAGGAATTCTATCAACTACACTAGAAGACACATTCAAAGAGAAAAATATTGGAGTAGTCATATCAGTTCTATTAGAAGTCTGTAGACAAAATTTTGGCTAAAGGGGATGGGCCAATTTCTCAGCTAGTGTAATTCAACTTAGCTTCATTGACTTGGATGAGAGAAACACTAAGCTGAGTCAGCTGATAATCAGCTCAGAGAGATTTAAACAACTTTTAAACTGTTCCCTATAGAGGAAGAGACCTAAAAAAAGCTTAAGGCTCAACATTTGGGGACTGTATGTTGGGATAAGAAAATTTTTCATAAGTTACAAACTCAGTTACAAACTGATCCTTCACGGCACCAGCTGTTCAGCACCCAGACTCCCTTGTCAGTATCTTCCAGAAGACCCAGAAGGCAGTCAACACTTCACTAGTCTGTACCCTTATAAAGACTCATTCATGCTCAGGTTTACAATGCTTCAGAAGCTATCTAAATAAACAAAGGTCTCATTCCCACTTGAAGTAAATGAGAATCACTCAGTTTGTTTTCAATGAAAATTGCATCTAACTGTAAGTGTCTACTTTCTTAATATAACACGAAGGAGATCACACACAAGACTTATTCTTTCCTGCATTTATTTTCTCCTATTCTGCAAGTTTCCCCATCTTCAAAGCTTCTGATGATGTTGGGTTTTCTCCCATGAAAACTGATGCAGTAAATAAATTTGTTAGTCTTTAAGGATATGTCCACATATCTCTTTTATTTTGAAATAACACTGGTTATTTCAAAATAAGAGAGATTTGGTCCACACAACGTATTCTTATTTTGAAATGATGGGCTCTGTCATTTTGAAATAGCTTAAACCTCCTTTAAATCGACATGGCTATTATTTCGAAATGGCTATTTCAAAACAACACAGTTCGGACATGTTATTTTGAAATAACCATTAGTTTGAAATAACACTTTTGCCCTTCTCCTTCTCAGGGTGCCTTCCTTTTAGCCTATATTGGGTGGGGGCATGGCCCTAGGAGGGGGCCATATTGTTACACCTCCTATGGTGCCCCTCTCCTAAAGCGAAATAGCAAGTCCTATGTTTGGACATGCTATTTCATTTTGAGCTTTTCCCTTAATTCGAATTAACTTATTTTGAAATAAGGACTTTATTTCAAAATAACAATGTATGTGTGGACATAGTGTAAAAGTGCTGTAGGACTCCTTGTTTGTTTTGCTGAACTAGATTAACACAGCTACCCCTTTGGAACTTATCATACTCGAAGTAGATATTCCAATTAATTATTGTATTATAGCAGGGGTATTATAACTGTGGGTTGAGACCCCCCACCAAGGGGTCATGAGCAACTTAAAGGGTGGGGGTCACACAAATTCATTTATCATTTTAGGAGGTTGTGGTATCAAAGAGTTTGAGGACCACTGTATTATAGCCATGACAGCCTCAGGGAAGGGCTATGGCTCAGAGACCAGGCTCTATTCTGTAACATACTTCCTATGTAAGTTTTTGTAAGTCACTTGGAGTCTGTATTCCTCACTTACTCAGTCTGGAAAATGAGTCTACCTATGCATATCCTCCCATAAGACATGGAGAAGTCTGATGGGGAGGGGAAAAAAGGAAGGGAAAATTCCATAACAAAATCCAATTAAATGTCTAAATATCTTTAAAAAAATCTGGATTTAGTCACAGGGATTTTGAGGAATCTTCCACTATGGACAGCTTATTCCATTATCTTTCTTTGAAAAACGCCTTATCAGCCACTGTCATCACCCTAGTCTTCACTGACAGTGGAAAATTTGTCACCATTAGATTGAATTTCCCAATTGACTGATTGAGTCTCTGAAGAGCCACTCATCTGATCAGGAATTTGATCTCTGAAGACCACCCTGGTACGTAGAGCAGTTCTGAATCCAAGCAAGAACATTTTCCTTCAACTCAATGCACTGAAAATCCCACTGTAAGTAGATGGTAGGCAGTTGAAGGGAGGTACAGAAGGTAACTGAAATCCCACCATGGTATAAACCTGCCCGTAGACAAGATATTAGAGAGCTGACCACTGGTAAATTCTCATTCCAAATACCACCAAGGTAAGAATAACAAGCCCTGATTTAACTTGAAGTGAAAGTGATAAAAAAAACCTCTCCTTTAACTTCAATGGGAGATAGACCGAACCCTAGGTAAGAGATTTTTTTCATGATTGTGAATTTTTATTCTCTGAACTACAGTATTTTTATATGAACCTTATTGTATAATAAAACAGTAGGGAAACTCGATTGTCTTAAATAACTGAAGTCAGGATTATTTCGAAGTGCTACTTTGAAATAAGATTCATCTTTATACGAGCCTTGATGAAGTTAAAGGTCAGCCTAATAAATGAAGGTTTACAAAAAAAATTAAATCCTGCCAATCTCTGTTTAGCGACTCAAAATATTTTGAATTAAAATAAATAGCATACCATCTTTTTAAAATGTGCTGGAGGCAGTCTGTTTATTCTGTAAATCTGAGCTCAACAAAAAAATTTAAAAGAATAAACTGCCTGTATGGGTCATTATGCCTCAGGCTCAAAGTGAACTGAACATAGTGTTCATTTTGCTAAAGTCGGCTTGTGTCACTACAGCCTAGCACTTGCTTTTGATAACTTTAAGTACTGAGGTGTAGTTTGGAATTTTTACAGATTTAAACATCTTGCCTGGCAGGACAGAGAGAAATGAATGTTTTACCATAGCAGGAAGGGAGATTTTCTTTTATTGTGTGGCATTTGAAAAAGACATTTAAAGGCATGAGAAAAATCTGCTTTATTTTAAAACAATATATTCCAGCCCTATTAAAATTTTTAAACTACTTTATTACTACAACATTTTGTAAATATGGGTAGTGTTTCTCTGTATTTAATATATTGGAACTAATTTTTCCCTTAAATAATTGCATGGGTATCATTTAGTATGTAACTGCAGTGTTTTGAGCAACAGCATATATCATGGTATCTAAAGGATTTCTTAGAATTAAAGTTAGGGCCTTATCCAAACTCCTTTGAAGTAAAGTGTCAGTCTTCTCTTTCATTTCAGTTAGCTTTGGATCAGGATCTCTGCCTGATACAGAAGCAGATGGGTGTATGTGGCCATAGAATCTGACTCACAGGAGATGGTAAGGAATTTTAAAAAGCCAAGAGATGGGGTTGCACAGTTTAAGAAAACAAGATCATATTTAAGTGTTATAAATCCATGGGTTCTGTGCTTTGTATTTATGTTTCCTTGTATTTATAGGTAAAAGTCCTTGTATTTATAGTTTGGATTGTAGGCATGTGTTAATTTTTGTATCAAGAAGTTGAAACAGCATGTGATGTCATTTTAATACAGTTTTTTTAAGTTAATTTCTGAGGTTTTGCTCTGATATAGGAGCAAGGAAAGCATTTAACCAATCCTGTAGCTGACAGGATGTTCAGAAAACAAACTGTAGTTCTATTCCATAATATGACAATCAAGTTCTTTTCAAATTCTCACTACTAAAATTCATGGTTCTTTATTCTTCCTGTGTTAATCTGATCATCTCTTGGATTCAGATTACAGTATCCACTAATTTTTCAGCTGTGATGTATTTTTTCTCTTTCTCTATTCCTTTGGGGCTCTTTCTTTTCTAATTATTAAACTAAGTAGAACTGGCTTTCTGTCTCACAGCTTGATCACATTTTTCATGCATGATACCATCTGCCTATTAGACTTTCTGATCTGAGTCTGCCATTGTAGATTCTGGTGTGCATCCCCAGAGATTTTAATCCATATTTTCTGACCATGAAAGCCATTTATAGCCAATTTGAGCAACAAGTTTTTTAGCATCATCTAACAGTATTTACATATACTACTTGCATGCTCATCTAATAAGCTTTTTTTGCATTAATATATCACAGTATACATTAAAGGGTATTACATTCTTGGTTCAAATATGTAGCTTTCATCAGCAATAATGGAAGTCAGAACATACCCCATATCCTGTTCCTGTAACATGGACTTGAATGGTTCAATTCTTCCTCTGGTGCCTTTTGGCATAGCTCCATTGATTTCAATAAAGCTATGCAGATTTACACCTGCCAAGGAACTGGACTAATGCCATCATGGTGATCGTTAGACATACATTTGGAAATACTTATATTTAGTAATAGGGATGTACCAAGACAAGTTATTTTTCAGCTTCCTACAGATGTTATATATACTATCTATATGTGTGGGGTACATTGAGTGAACATAGCGCAGCTTATGTGATTATATACTGTTCCTGGATGTTCCAGAGTCCTTACACATCCCATGAACTCAATGAAGCCTGTGATGGGAATATCATTCTCAGATTTATTTAGGAAGAAATACATTTATTAATCATTCCTTTGTATTTTTAAAGTGAACTTATGAAAAATTTATCAATATAGGGTAGCTAACACATCAACAGTCCTGCTTTTCAGGGCATTTTGACCAGCTACATATTTGAAAAACTGGTCATCTAACAGTAACAGGTCAGATCTCATTGGGAAATTAGACAGATGACAATTATTTTGCTTCCTTGGGGAATTTTTCTATCTCATATCTGTAATTATAGTCAATAATTACAAACCCCTGCAAATTAACTTTTAATTGATCCCAAAGGTCTTGTTCAAATGTAAATCAGAAGAGAATTCAGCTCAGTAGAGATTGGGGGAAAGAAAGAGGAGGAAGGACTTCTTTATTATTTGAAGAGCTAAGATCTGAGATCAACACATAGAAACGATTATGATAACCATACTCAAATACCAAAAGATTATGATAACCATACTCACATTATATGGAATCCTGGCCCCATTGAAATCAATGGAAAAACTATCACTAACTTCAGTGGGGCAGGAATTTAACCCACTGAATAGCACCTTGGGTCAGCAGTTGTTCCACTGAAGCCAGTGTTGTCAATTCAGCCCAAAAGTATTACAGTCCAGCCCCACCTAGCCCAGCCTGGCAGGTATCTTCATCCAAACTATAACGAAACTGGAAATTAAAAAAAAAAGTGTTACAGAAGTTGCTATATATAAATTGCTACATGTAAAACTCTACTGTAAAAAGACCAGTTTCATCCCCGTTCTGAAAACATAGTTTTGAAAGGCAGATGAAATATTCAAAGATATTTTAAATTGTTTTTGTTTAGCGGTATTGTAGCTTTCATGAGGAGTTTGTCATAGATTTGCCACATGTTAGTGTGTTGTTATGCTGACCCAAGAACATCCCAGGAGGGAAGACTGTGACTCAGGAAGGCACATAATCTCTCTTGCATCCCCTGCTGCTTAAGGGAGAAAGTACACCGTGCTAAAGAGCTATAGAGATAGAGATAGAGAGATACAGTATATGTCAATGCATTGGAGACAAAGACAAAGTTCTCCCTAATTCTTCATATATGTCTGCAACTCATGGCCCACTTCCCCCCAGTGCTGGGTGTACTGGCTCTGCAGAACCTGTTCCTTCTATCATGCTGCTACCTGGGATATAAGTAACCTATGTAGGAGCATAAGCCCCTTATGCAACTATGTACCATGCTAGCTGGGCCACTGTTCAGCCCTTAATTTAGGCTCTGATTCAGCAAAGCACTTAAGCAACCACTTCTATCCTTTGCCGAACAGAGATGGAGTTAACAATATGCTTAAAGTTAAGCAAATAATTCTACTCAATGGTGCGTTTAATAATTTTCATATACCTATACATTCAGCAAATGAAAAGGAAAAATTCCAGTAAGAGTTCAGATTGTGGAACCTATCCAGAAGTGAAAAGTGACACAATGCTACATAACTAAAACCAACTGAAAAGGCCTCAGAATAATACAACTGAACTTCCTATGCATTGAAGAGTGGTGGTCCTTAGGTAAAAGCAATTAACCAATTCCTACATTGAATTATATAGTAAACCTTATATAACCACTATTAAAATGATGTAATTTTTTTCAGTAGAAACTGTGAGCAGAGCCTTTCCACTCAGTGTTTTATATTTTTAAAGGGGAACAAGATTATACCAGTGTTCACAGACATTAGGCATTTTATCATGACTCCTGGGAGGACTCAGCTATTTGATACTTGCCAGTTCCTCTCTAATGCTCTGTTAGTACTAACACAATAAAACCTCAGCATCAAAACAGTGGGCTGAAATCATCTCTGGTGAAGCTCAACTGACTTCAGCAGAGTTTACACTAGTGATGGATTTGGCTCAACTCAAAGTACATAGCTAAGGTAATGGCACTATTTCTAGAAATAGCAATTTGTCACATCACTGAACAAGCAGCAAGGAGAGATTTATAGAAACCTCAGCAAGCCTGATGTATGAGATAAGCCCTACACAACTGAACAAACTTCACTTGTGTGACACATGTCTTGCAGGAGTTTGTTTTGAATTGCAGTTAGAATTGGTCAAAATTAATTCCCCCTTTTGTCCAATAGCAAGAAAAATAATCATCTTTTCTTGCCTACGTGGATACCTCTTTATTCAAAGATACGGTGCATATGGATCAACTGCTGATTGGAAATACTATTACAATCAAGCTATGAATGAGACAGCAAGAAAATCCAAGTCCTCTTTTGAGCTGACATTCTCCACTGCAATGCAAGATTCTGCTGCTTTCTGCATAATATCAGTCCATCCTGCTCAAATACATGAATTTTGAAAAGCTCACTAGTATTTAATGATACGGTAATTTAAAAACAAAACAAAACAAAACAAAAAACATTATTACAGTAGCTTCTTCTTTACTAATGTGAATGAAATATAAAGCAAGCCAGTGAACTTAATTATTTCTACAGGCCAAAATTTCCATCTTTATCTCCACTGTCATTATCACTTCATTTGATATTTATATGGATACTACATAGATTCTCATAGGAATGCCATTATACTTTAGCTGGAGCATTGTAGTGCATACCCCTATATTTTTATGGGATAATGCATGACAAACAATTTCAGCAGCTGAATATCTATTATTTATAAGTTAGCTAAAACACCTGTGAGAGATGTTGCTTCACTTAGCCTTCAGTGAGAAGAGACTGTTAATCTTTTAAAAAGTTGTATTGTGGACTGCAAAACCAGAAAGTTATAGAACAGTAATTTTGTGGTTTGGGAAGGATGATTGTTTGAATGTGTATTAAAATTGATGGTCAGGCTAACATCTGTCTTGAAACTTACTCAGCACTATGCAAAATCCCGTCCACTGAGCAAAGAGCTTCCCAAGATGTTATATCAGGAAGCAGGGTCTGCCTTGAAAAACTCAGACTAGTAAATTGGCGAGGGAGGGGTGTCAATGAAAGAACTGAGAAGTAGAATAGATGAAATAAAAAGGGAGAAGGAAGACCATGGGGAGAGGTCAGAGAAAGAGGATGACCTACTGCAACTGAAAGCACCCCATACTCACACTCTACACAAGATTGTAATGATTTTTGTAAAAGTATGCCCTTAAAGTGGTAATTTAAAAACTAATAGCAAAATGTGTATTAAGAGTGAGGCACATAAGCTGAAAAGATGTCTGAAATGTATACAAGACTGGTGTAGGGAGAGGGGTAAACCATCTTCTCAAAGACAAAGAGAAGCTGATGCTTCTACCAAGGTGTCATCAGGATTGGTAATTTTGGATGAAGCAGCCATTCTTTAGCAATGAAGGAGGTCAGAATAAATCAGTCTTCCTTTTTAGAAGCCAAACAGCATGGAACCTCTTTCACCACAAGATACCTTGTTTCCACCCTCGCATCTCTAGGGAAAACCCTGCCTGAGGAAATCCTCAAAGGGTAGCTGGACTATAAAAGTGAGAGACAAAAACAACTCACTCTCTTTCTTAAGAGAACAAAGGAACCAGCCCTTTGACTTTGAGGGGACCCTGACCTAAGAATTCGAGCAGCTATATTGCTGAAAGCCCATCATAAAGATTTTGCATTGAACAAAGTCTAACTTTTTAAGTTTAGCTACTAACAGTCATTGTATCTTTACGTTTCTTGTAATTATGTCTAACTATAACACATTATACTTGCAATCATTTACAATCTCTCTCTCTGCAGTTCAAAATGTCTCATTTTTAATATCACCTGATTCAGTATTGTATTTAAAGTGAACTGTGTGAATAACTCCAGTTAAAGTATCAAACTTTTGCATAGTGACTCTTCATACAGGCAAAGCAGGACACACAATATTTGAACTTCCCAGAACAAAGCTAGATAGTACAGACCACACATGTTGGGGAAAATTCAGACAGAGTGTTTTGGGGTCACCCTGCAAAAAGTAAGAAATGTTGGTGAAACTGAACATCTGCAGACAAGCTGATGGGTCAGAGCTGCTGAACCAGGACTGTAGCATATATAGACACTTTATATGTGCACATAATAGAGGACTTCAATTTCTAGTGCTATCAGCTGGTACTTTCATTAGTTGGTAATTATCAGTTGGTACTTCAATTTAGTGTTCATGAACACATGAAGCATAATCCTTTATAATTTTTCAGTCTATAGGATTTGCCTTATTCAAGTAACAAGGGTAGAAACACAACAGCAAACTCTCTTCCTGTGAGATTTAGACTGTGGATGCCTTTCCTTTATGCATGGTTGTTTAGTGTCTCCAAAGTATTATCTTTACTTTGATCCAATAACAGGGCTTGCTTGCCAAAAGAATGTGTTGTGCTTCATCAGGTTAAAATGGTACATGTGAACTGTTACCATAGAAATGCAAAGGAACCATAGAGAGAGCCATATAATCATGTGTGTAGCTAAAATGGAGTCTCACATAACTATGCATGAGAAATTCACATGCTGGGATTGATTTTAAAATTGCTATCAGTGATTTCTGGCAGCATTTACAGGGACTGGGTCCTAAGCAGTCAGCAGAAAGGGGAAGGAATAAAAACCCTACACAGAGAATCAAAAGAGAATATAGATGAGGGTGAGACATTAAAAAAAAGTGTATGTAAATATGAAAGCAGCAAGAGTGGAGGAAGGAGGGACAGGAGACTAAGGAACTGAAATGGTTTAAGAGAACAGGACAAAAGAATAATGAAAGCAGATCTAAGAGGAGCTTGAGAGAAGAGGAACTCAGGGACAAAAACAATATAGGAGAAAAGAGAATAGCTTGGGAAGTAGACAAAAAAGAGGTGATGTAGAAAACTGACATGGTCAGTGGGGGAGGACACAAAGTTGAGAAGAACAAAAACCCTTAGGAAGGAGAAAATAAGACAGAAAATGAGACTGAGGAAAGAGGAAAAATTGAGGACAAAATGCTGATAGTTAAAAAGCTATACTAGACATGGAGCTGCTATACAGGTTCTGTACCTCATTCTTCAAAAAGATAAAGAATAAATAGATTAACATTTTGAACGATCATGAAAAATAGGGAAAAAATACCTCATGGAATAGGTTTTTTTTTCTTATTTACTTAAAAAAATGTGATGTATGGAGTTGGTGAGAATTATCAAATCTCTATATATTTCCAGAAAGTTGACCTACAATATGCAATAGAGCCCTGTGACCTTTAATTTCAGTACATGCACTTTTAGGAGTTAGGTCAAAGTTTTCAGAAGTAAAATCCTAAAGTTAGACTCATAAATAAATTGGCCTGACTTTTAAGAATGCTGAGGACCGTGATATGACATCATTGGACAATCAAACATCAGTGGGAGCTTCTAGTTGAAAGGCTTTAAAAAAAGAAGAAAAAGCAGGCCATTTACTTAAATTCCTAACTATGAATTTCAAACCCTAATTTTTTTTTGAAAAGTTATGTTTAAATCTCAGATGCAGAAAGAATAGAAATAAAAAGTTCTAGTGACTCTTACATAAACAGAGTATGAATTGTATTATATGCTTAACTCTTGGCTTTGACATCTTACATACTAGTATCTGGATATCTGCATCCTTATAAAACAG
The DNA here is from genome assembly GCA_007922195.1 of Podocnemis expansa. Classification (NCBI taxonomy): domain Eukaryota; kingdom Metazoa; phylum Chordata; order Testudines; family Podocnemididae; genus Podocnemis; species Podocnemis expansa. Next base: position 4,719,274 of record ML682018.1, on the reverse strand, counting down.
TGCTAGTAAGTGATGAATGGTTTTAGGAAACAGATTTTTTTTAACTGTTCTTTTCCAAATTTTCTATAATTTATATTTTTTTAGTGTTTAAAATTTTAGGCTATGTCTCCACTAGCCAAAGTTAGTTTGAACTAACTGCAAACCTCATAGTTTGAGCAAAACAGACTAGTTCAAACTAATTGTTAGTTCAAACTAGTCCATGTTGTAAGTTTGAACTAACTGCCTTAGTTTGAACTTACTAAGTTTGAACGAAGTGCTTAGTTTGGGTCTTAGTCATTTGAACTAAGTGCTTACTTTGAACTAACTAGTTCAAAATAAGCATTCCTTAGTTCAAACTAAGGAAAGGCTAGTTTGGCCATGGGATAATTTAGTTCAAATTAAGCCTCCTTAATTCAAACTAAATTGCTAGTGTAGATATAGCCTTAGATATTTTGTAAAGACAGGGGCATAATTTTGAATGTTAGCTATGCTCCACTGAAACATGCTTCTTTTTCCCCCCATGAATGTATTATTTTTTGTTAGACAAGCTGTATTCAAACTAAGAGAGTAGGGCCAAAAATCTCATATTCTCCTCACACTATTGATCCTCTGACTATCTCAAAACGTATCTGAATAGTTCAGAACTGGTTCTCCTACCTCCATTATGAAATAAATACGTATGATGAAGAAATGGTTATATATTTTCAGGGCTGTAACTACAGCAAGGCCAAGAGGGCACAGCCCGGGTGGCCCAAAACAGCTCAATAGAGCCACACTTTTAAAGGGGCAGCTTTGCAGTGTCAGCTCTGAGTGCTGCTAATGGAAAGGGGCACATTCCAATTGGAACGTGCCCCAGGCCACAAAATGCCAATTTATGGCTCTGTATATTTTAATGTATCTTTAACAGGAATAAATTCACTTATGTACCATATACAAAATGAGTTCAATAACAGTGCAAGGGGAAAAATCAAAAATTGATTGTTTTCAGATGATTTTGATTTCTCAATGTTTTTGTTAAGGATAGAAGATTAAATATTTAAAAGACAAATGTAATACCCATTTTAGAAAAGGCAAATATGGTGCCCATCTTTAAAAAAAAGAAAGACAAAGTATTTGGAGAACTTCAGAGCCAGCCTCACTTCAGTCCTCAGAAAAATCATGGAACAAGTCCTCAAAGAATCCATTTTGAAACACTTGGAGGAGATGAAAGTTATCAGAAACAGTCAGGATGGAGTCATGAAGGGATAGTCATGCCTGAACAACCTTATTGCCTTCTACGATGAAATGATGGGCTCTATGGATCTGAGAAAAGTGGCAGATGGGATATATCTTGACTTTAGCAAAGCTTTTGGTATGGTCTCCCACAATGGTGTTGACAGTATGTTGGAGCAGTATGGGCTGGAAGAATAGACTGTAAGGTCCAAAGCTGGCTAGATGTCCAACACAGTGTACAGAGAACAATGGCTTGATGTCTAGTTGGCAGCCAGCATCAAGTGGAGTGTTGATGGGTCAGTTCTAAGGATGAGGATTTTTTCATTATATTCACGAATGATCTGGATGATTGGGTGGATTGCATCATCAGCAAATTCATGGATGACACTAACCTGGGAAGAGTGGTAAATATACTGAAGAGTAGTGGTAGGATTCAGAGTGCCCTAGACAAATTGGAGGATTGGGCTAAAAGAATCTGATGAAGTTAAATAAGGACAAGTGCACAGACCTGCACTTAGGAAAAATCCTATGAATTGCTACTGACTGGGGACTGCTGGGCTAAACAGAAGTTCTACAGAAAAAGATCAGGGGATTACAGTGGAAAAGAAAGCTAGTTGTGTGTCAACAGTATGCCCTGATTGGCAAGAAAGCTAACTGCACATTGGGCTACATTAGTAGAGGCTTTGCCCGCAGATGGAGAGAAGTGATTATGCTCCTTTTGTTCAGCACTGGTGAGGACTCATGTGTAGCATGGTGGCCAGTTTTGGAGCCCCCCCCCGCTACAAAAAGGATGTCAACAAGTGAAAAAGAGTCCTGTGGAGGCCAATAAAAATGATCAGGGGTCTGAAGCACATACATTATGTGGACGGGCTGAGGGAACTAGGCTTATTTATTTATTTACAGAAGAGAAGAGTAGGGGTGGGTGGGATTTGATAGCAGACTTTATCTACTTAAAGGGGCAAGGGTTCCAAAGAGAATGGAACTAGGCTGTTCTCAGTGGTGGCAAACAACAGGGAAAGAAACAGTGGTCTCAAGTTGCAATGAGGGAAATCTAGGGTGGATATTAGGCATTTTTTTTTTCACTAGGAGGGTGATAAAGCACTGGAATGGGTTACCTAGGGAGATGATAAAACTTCTTTCCAGGGAGGTTTTTAAGAGGCAGCATGACAAATCCCTAGATACAATGATTTAGTTGGAGGTAGTACTACTTTAAGCAGGGGGTTGGACTAGATGATAGCCTGGGGGCCCTTCCAACCATCATGTTCTATGATTCTATGAACCTCCTTTGCTCAAATCTAGACATTGAGTGCTTGACCATCTGGTGTTTTGCACTAGTTTTACACCAGTGAATCTTTATTGAAATCTATGGACCTACAGCAGTTTTGCACTAACATTACAGGGTGGGCAATCAGGCCCTTAATAAAAATACTGTAAAACATGGGACAAAAGCAGTACATTTGAAGGCCTGACAAATGATAAACGAGAAAGGAAACCTATCTGCTAACTTCTCCTGTTACACCCAGGGACAAACCTTTGAAGGCATTTCCACTGTTGTCAAAGTTTCTTTAAGACACAGCATTCTTTCAGTGCCAGTTTGATGGATGTGCACTAAACAGTGTGCTCCAGGCACTGAAGGGGGTTACAGTTCCTACCATGTAGCTGTCAGATGTTTGTGACTTGAGTAGTTAAACAATAGGTACTATGTAAATACAGAAAAACAAAAAAATAAACAAAAAAACACAGGCTACCCAAGGGCATGAAGATTATAAAAGAAAAAGAATACCTCAGGAGAACTATAAGTCTATAGCATTAAGGCAGCTTCAGGAAAAAATTAATTTTCTGCTGCATTATTTTAAGATTTTTTTTTCACTTTGAAAGAGTTCTAAGTCTGACATTTCAAGCCTTAGTACATTTTTCAAGAAACTGAATTCATCTGCAACACAATCTTAACACTGAAAAGTATAAATTGATTTTGTCCTTTCTTATCTTTTTCTAATCTTGTTATGAAAATAAAAGTGTACATAAAAAAACAAAGCTGAAGCATAAGGAGCTAATACTAACTCATCTTCAAGATGTGCTAGCTAGGAAAACAAAACCTGCCAGAAAAGAAGCAAGCATATAAAAATGTATTTATCTGTTGGTAATGTTAATTAATTTAACACCTTTCACAGCCCTCCTCAAATTTTCCAGCAGAATATAGTGATAATGAGTGTCCTTTTAGAAGGTTTAAACTTCTGTTTATATAACTAAAAGTGCAACAAAAATGTTCTTTTTCCTCCATGCCTACTTTTTTTTTTTTTAATGTTTGTGATTGAAAACATATGTTTGTCTAGACAGTGTTTTAGAGGATGTGGCTCTGTTAATAAACGTTGAATAAGGATTTCTCTAAAAACTCTGCAGCAGCAATATGGAGTTCATTACAATTCCCTGTGAATAAAATGCATTACAATGCATAAGTTAATTTGTAACCATCACAATCAGCAACATTCCAAAGAAATCACAAATGAACTTGGTGAAATTAACAACTTTAGAACATCTTGCAATTATGTTTGCAGTCTTGTTAGTCACATAAAAATGTCAGGTGAAAATAAATGACATTAATATTTACTCTGTGTACCAAATGCAAAAAACTCTAGTGATCTTAAGTTTAGCCATAAAGAGCTAAAAAAACCTGATAGTGTTTTTTATTTGTAATATAGGCCTGTAATAAAGAGTACTGCATATATCCTACTGCATATGGTGCCTCACCTATAAAATTACAGTGGAAGTAAAGACAGAAAAAGTCTGTGAAGAGGATTGCATTAGTAGTATATTTTTTTAAATACACTCTATAACATATTGCTTTCCTGAGTTGTGTTTTTACATAAATATGTTTTATTTAATTTTTATATCAGTATTTACAGCCACAAAATTGAGATCTAAGTTTTGAACATGCTAAAATTTTGGAAAGTTAATTCAAGAGATTTTGGACCAGATCCACATGTGGTATAAATTGAGCTAGTTCTGTTGAACTGATTGGAGTTAAAGAGGATTATACCATTATAAATGATTGATCCTTTGTCCATATACTGTTTCATACACAAACAGCTATGTGTTCACTAGACATAGCAGATGGGATCTAATGGGATTGAGTCTAATCTACTGAAGTCAAGAGTTACATTGATGTAAATATGATGTAAGTGATATCAATATGACTGCAGAAACTTACAGAAGTTTCTCACTTAGGATATCAGACGCATTATTAACTTCCTTATAAGATACTACAATATTTAAGTCAATTGTTCAGTTTTGTTTCAGAGTCCTTCCTTTCTACAGACACGTAAAACTTTCAAAAAATACATAGGGCCCTAAGACCCAATCCAATAAAACATATAAGCCAGCTTTCTGGCTTGAAGACCACAGATATAATTTTCACAGACCTGAAGGGCCACCAACCTCCACCAGAAGCCCTACCCCCATCCCCACCCCCCAAAAAAGCAGTTTGCCTCCTTTCTCACTAATCTCCCATCTCCGTGGCTGCAGCAGGGAAACTGCACACATGCGATAGCTCTGCACACACTATCTGGGTCCAAAGATAGTGGCTCCCTTCTGTAGCCAGGGGACAGAATTGTAGTACTCTCCTCCCCATGGCTCCAAAGACCCTGGTAACTATGGATCTATACAGAGTGCTTTACTGTGCTACGGCCAGGGGGATGGGAGCATTAATTTCCTATCCTTTTGGCAGCAGCATCAGTCATTTAGCTCTGAGAAAATGTGCTGTGCTCTACTTGGGTCCTTAGGCAGTGACTCCATTCTGTAGCCAGAAGGAGGGGAGCCAACATTCACTTTGAAAGCACGCAAAGGCCACATTTGGCCCTTGGGTCATGGGTTGAGAGCCAATAACTTAAGCATATGCTCAGTGATTTCCTGAATAAGGATGCTTTGTAAAGCTCTAACCGTGTAATTCACCAAAGAGGGAAAGCAGCACTAATTAAGGTCAAGTACTTCTTGTGCATGCAAGACACCCACAGAAGGCAAAGGAGGCACAGTGTAGCATCAAATGACAGAAAGCTTGTGAATTACATTCCTCACTCACTCCATAGGTCAACCCTAAAGAACATACAGAGCTGCTTGTTACAGACCTTCACGTCACCTTTCTAAATCTACTATTGAAGCTCATGTGTGTATGTTTCCTCTTTAAATTAAGAAAAGAGATGAGTTATTTAAAAAGCAAACAAAACTGCCACTAATTTATTGTAAGATTGGCTTCAGGAATTGTTTTGGTTTGAGATCCAAGTACAAACGACGTACTGGGATGGTAAAATCTAATCACAGAAAATAAATCTAGATTGTGGGTTTTGCCTTGCTTCTTGACAGTCTGCCCTGAGGTTGGTACTCATGGTTGTGAGCCACTCTAGTACTCTTAAACAAGTACACTTAAAAATCAAGCCCTCTGAGTTTCTAATTGTGCATAATAGTGGATACTTTTTTTAAACAATTTCTAACGATCTCTTTGACACAGTTCCATGTCTGTAAAAGGCAAGGAAAGCTAGAGGGTGATGCAAAGATAGATTCTGTCATGTTTGTGTAGCTCTCAGATAGTTTAATGATGAGTGTAATAAAAAAGCACATGAAGAGATTAATCATTCTGTATTGAGTACAGGATTTGGGTGGTATGCAGTAAATAAAGGACTAAGGCCATACCCTAAAATAAGGATACAAGAAATACTGAATATTGATACCTAGTCCATGAAAATCATCCACACTGCACTCAAACAAGTTGGTGTCCAGTGGGGTGGGGGAATAGTGTGGGATTGTGTAATTATACTGCACCATAATGGCTATATATAGCAGAAGGAGGGGAAATTAAGGAAGTATGGTCACAAACTTTCAAAAGCTTTACTTTGCAATAACATTATTTTAACACAGTTTTGTATGCAATACAATGAGTAATTAATTAGACAAACTATCAGTGTTTTTTTAATAAATATTATGGCAAACCATATGAAATGATTAAGTATTTCTAGATAGTACATCTACTGAGTTTTGATCTACTGCCCAGAGACTTCAATAGCCTTTGAGCTAGATTTCTGAATCCTGTACTTTAACTAGGACTCCATTTTCCTCTCTGCTTTCTTATTAACTTCTTGGAAATATCTAATTGACCTCTGTTGTTAGGCTCATTCTTTTGGTGAGATGAAAAACTTCATTCCCATTAACATGCTTCTGTTCTCAGATTACCTGTAGGAATACGTGAGCGGGTACTGTCTGTCTCTTTTTAGGAAATTACAGATTTGACATACTATATGATAGCTAAATTACTATGTTTACATATGATTAGCTGGTTTCCAAGAGATGCAAATACAGATTTTTTTCCTAAACTTAGTTGATTTTTTTTTTTAAATCTGGATATTCTGTGTGCTCATATGCCACATCCAGTGCTGTTATTCACACTACAAACCAAGCTAGATGTGATGGGAAACTGGGGAGTAATTTTACGCTCTACTATTCTAGAGTAGTTTTTGGAACATCTGTTCATGCTTCATAATTTTATGCAAAAGAAGAAAATATTTTCCTTTTTTTTTCCTGAAAGCTGTAAGTTTAAGAAGTACATTTTTCAAATGTGTCAGCTGACATGCGGACATTGCAATCTGAGACTTCCAGATCAGGTTGCATTAACGCCACATCAGATAACATAAAACAATGTGATTGATACATCCTACCATGATATACCAGTATATAACTGGGAAAAGTAAAACTAAACACAGTATTTTCTGAAACTTCTGGAACTACAGAATCCACATTTCCCCATCTCCCATTTTAAAAAATGTTGATGTTAATGTATTCTTGGATTATTTTAGTCTGGGACTAGTAGTTCAGAACCTTAAATGTTTGCTATTTATTTCCATGGTGCTACAAGAAAAAAATGGATTTTTTTTTAAATATAGCAAGAAGGAATTACCTTTGCATAATAGCCTATTGATATCATACTGAATTACAGTGAAAATCCTATAGGACCAATGGAAATCTATGTTTATATTGAAGAGATTACTGGAATGAATTTAATTATATTCACCATAATAGAATTATTAATAGGGCACTAACTTAACAGCCAATTAGTCACCCAAATCTAAATCCATCCAAGATAACTATACCCACTCTAAAACGTTCAAATATTTTGTACCACATCAGCATTTGCTACAGTTATTGAGTGGTAGATACTTACAGAAAGGACTTTTTTTCTTACAAGTCCCCTTTTCCTGATAATTAAAACTTAAATACTTTTGTTTCCCACTGACAAAATTTGGCTTTTAATAACTGATGAACAAAAATTGAAATCTGATGCATTTCAGTAGCCTTTGAAAAGTAACATGCATGAAAATAGCAGGTGACAAAATGAGAGTGAGAGAAAAATTCTACACTGAAGCAAAGGGCCAGCCTGAGTCCCTCTTTTGTACATAAGCACAGCAATTGATTTCCACTTTGGAGGTGGTGAACTGGCCGACCCTCGTTGCAGGAATGTTTCTGCATTGCCTGTGTGCCAAAGGAATAGGTTTTGAATATCTACTATGGAACATAATATCTAGGGTAGGCAAAGGAAGGAGCTACCGGTGTCCTGAAAGGAAGAGAATGGAATGCCTTTTCTAGACCCTAGACATTTTGTCTGCATAATGCCAGTTACTCAAGCATGTCTGGGGCATATTTCACCATTTAAGAATCTTCACATACAAAAAATGATCATTGCTACCTCATGAAAAATAAGCAGCTGTAGGGCAAAAGGAAGATTTTGTGACGGTATAACAATACTGGACAATGGAGACCCCCTCCCCTAAACACATTTCCACTCTGCCAAACTATGTAGTAAACAAGTAGTTACTTAGGTGCTAGATTGTAGGATAAAGGTGGTGGAAATCAATACCCAAGTAGACAGTATGTGACCAAGAGAGGGCCTGATCACTCCTTCCTGTGAGTAATGGGATATGACAATAGCCTGTTTCCCTGACTTCACTGGACTTTGCCATAGGACCTTGAACAGTGTCTCGGAAGACATCACACCGCAGCTGGACCCTGCAGCCATGAAGTGGGGCCCCCAGCTGCGGATTGGGTTGTAAGCCTGTCTATATTAGGCTATATCCACACAGAAAGGCTTATTTCGAAATGACCTATTTCGAACTAAAAATAAATTTAGTTTGAAATAAGCTAACAGCTCAAAGCAAAATAGCATGTCCTCGGTGTGGACATGCTATTTCGCTTCAGGCCAGGGGCACCCAGGGAGGTGTGGCAACATGGCCCCCCTGCAGGCCATGCTGCCACTGAATCCCCTGCCTGGCTCTCAACCGGAGAGCCAGGCAGGGGAAAAAGCCCCCAAGGGCAGGGATCCCCCAGTTGTGGGCAGGAGTGGCAGCTGCTAGACCCCCTGCCTGCTAGGGGTGCACCTGGGCTGGCGGGAGCCTCTGCAGCAGCTCCAGCCAGCCCCGAAGGCTAGGGGCTTCCCCAACTGGCAGGGGTCTAGCGGCTTTCCCCTGCAGAGGCTGTTCCTGAGCCCTGAAGCAGGGAGCAGGGGCGCCCCACTTTCCCAGCACCCCGCTTGTCCCAGGGCTGGGGGTGCAGGAGTGGAGGCGCCCCCCTTCTCTCGCCACAGGGCTTCTGCCTCGAGCCCCACAGCAGGGAGCCCTGTGGCGGGAGAAAGGGGGCACCGGGCTCCCCTGCTGCGGGATTCCCCACTGGCAGGCTTGAGGTCAGCCCCCTCATAGCCCACTGCGCTCTTCCCTCATCACAATGGCCAGGGTGCTGAGGGAGGAAGGTCAATAGTTATTTTGAAACAACAATTGTTTTGAAATAACATGTCCTAATGGCATTATTTCAAAACCAATAGTTTCAAAATAACCATCGTTTCAAAACAGAAGTGGTTTAAGCTGTTTTGAAACAACAGCTCGTTTCAAAAGGACGAGCTCCATCCTTTCGAAACAGGAGAACGTCGTGTGGACATAGTCTTTTTTTATTTCAAAACAACTAGTGTTGTTTTGAAATAAAAAAAGATGTGTGGACGTACCCTTACTTTGTGTTTAACTTTGGGTATATCACTTTGTCTGGGTATTAGCTAAGTCATCTGTTTAGTTAATAAAACACTTTATTCCTGCTATGTGCATCTCGGTGGCTGTTACTGGAATCCTGGACCTGAAACCCACTTGGTAGTAGGGGAACAAGCAACAGAAGAAAATACATGTTCTGCTTCTGTGGCACCTTACAGAATGTGATTTTTCACAAGTGATGTTTTGGCCATGCTGTAGCTAGTCCATTATCTGCAATATTAACTCCATATCTACAATCGGAGATTTTTAGTTGTATTCATGACAGTGTGTTTTACCTCCATCCCAACCGTCACCCTTCTTTTTATGGGAAATATAAATTTATCCATATCTATAAAATTCCCTAGGCAGAGAGATGTTTGGCTGCCTTTTCATTTCCCTGTAGACAAATGGATGCCCTATTTCTCATCTTCTTGTGAAGGCTTATGGTTCATCCATGCTTTTCCCTGAGTGTAGGATGTTTAATAGCACTGAAATTAAAATTACGCATATCTATTTATTTTAATGATTAGTTACCACTGGAAATGGTTGAGAGTTGAATGGGAATTGGCTCCCTTAGCCCCCACACCAACATAAATGTAAGCATAACAGTTTCAATTCGTAATGCTGTGACATTTGTTCATTCCTGTCCTACTGTTTATTTCTAGCCCTTTTCATTCTAATGTAAAATAATAGCATTAAACACAGTAAAAGCCTACTTGGAGGCCACAGTTGCCATATTCTGAATAAATAACCTGTGTTATATTACATATTTTATGACTCAGTAAAACCTAAGAGTAATAAACTGATTAGATATCTATGAAAAGTTGAAATAATTTTTCACATCTTTGAAGGTCATTATGGTCTAACTTATCTAACAAACGGATGTTATCAAGTTTTTTTATACTCTTTAAAAAAAATCTGGGCAGCATGGTTTATCTAAATTAGGTCAGGAAATTTTTCTGCCTTCTTAACCAGGTATTAATGTTTGAATTTAAGTCCTGAGTCATGTGTGCTGAATGTATCACTGCAAGCTGAGTCTACTTCAGGGAATTATAAGACCTAAATCATGTTATAAATGGATCGGTTTCACTGGTTATAAAGAGAAGTTGCCTTCTGCAACAATAATGGGAAAAAAACCATTCTGGGAATTAGGCTTTTTTTTTTTTTTTTTTTTTTTAAATCTCCAAAGCCATCATTGGAGGCTTGGTTAAGGACTGGCAGCTCAGTCTGAAGGACAGTCCTCAGCAATTTCCAGTTCTGCAAATACTTCTGTTCTACACTGTGCAGCACTTTGATTGGAAAGCCTCTCAAAAGCACAGGAGATTATTTTTTCAAAAAGAAGGAAAGATGTACAAAAAAGTCATAAATGTCCCATCAAAAATATCTAAAAAATTATGGGAAAATCAATTATTTGAAAGGTTCTAAAATAAGTAGGAAAAGAGGGGAAAGGAAAAAAATGCTTTCGTGTACAGTGCCTCAGGTTGAAGGGATGAAACCAGGGGCCAGATCTTCAGCTGGTTTTAGTCAGCTTAGCTCCATTAACTTTAGGGAAGATACCCTTTATTTACACCAGCTGACTGAGGGCCTGGCTCACATTTCATTGTTTTTGCTTTCTTGTTTCGGGCTTCAGGCTTTTTGTTTGTTTGTTTTTATATCTTTAAAAGTAAAATTTACTTCTATTTCATTAGAATAGCTTCCTAAGGGGCCTGAACAGTGGGTTACTTACCAGTAATGGTCCTTCTTTGAGATGGGCTGCTCAGATTCATTCAGTATCAGCTGTCTACGTGCCACAGCGCACAATGGGCTGGAACTTCTTTTAGCCTTAGCCTGTCAGGACAGGTCTAGCGACCACCGCCCTCTAGCCATATATATGGCCGCAGCCCTGCTCCTCCCCACTTCCTATTAGTCACTAACTCCAAGTAGCAGGGAAGGCGGGAGGGCCCTGAATGAATCCGAGCAGCCCATCTCAAAGAAGGATGGTTACTGATGAGTAACCCACCGTTCTTCTTTGAACACTGCTTGGATACATTCAGTATCAGGTGACTGCTAGCTGTACTGAGGAAGATGGGTGGAGTTAGAACCTTATCTGCCATCAGCACGGCTACCGACAAATGGCACAGTACCCCAAAATTGGGTGAAAAGTAATGGGCTGCAGGCACACACCTGTGAAAACGCCATCAAGTGCAGGACCTTCAAGAGAAGACGTGCATGAGAGTGCAGAGGGGTCATTTGCCACTCTGTCAGGAGACTAGGACTCCAGCAGGGGCAATCCCTGGTACATGACAGGGGAACTTGCTATATCACAATAACAAGGGGAACATCTTTGTCACCAGCAAGACCATCTAGTGTAGGAGGGTTGCCCTTCCCTAGTAGAATCGACTCCTGAGAAAGGCAGTCATGATGCAGAGCAACAGGCTCCTACGACCACAGGTGATGAGCAAGGGTGGGATAATTGCCACCCTTGCCACCTTAACCCGAAAGGGAGGTCAATTGGGTTAGGTTACTAAGCAAGACCGTGGCAGGGAACTGATCGCCCTTTGAGCAAATGGGGTAGGTAAAGGGCCTTTCGCCAATGACATACTGGCAGGAGATGCCAAGGGTAGGATTGATAAGTGGCGCCCTAAAGTAAAGGCGTCCCACCTCCATATGGAAGATAACGTAGGAAGAAGAATAATGAAGAAAGAGTACTTGGGGACCCCCGCCCCTCCATCCATTCACATATGGGAATGGAGGGCCTGGTGGGGGGAGAGCCCTGAGATAAGGTCTAGATGCTCGCCAGACCCATCTCTGGGGCCCAAGAGCATCAGAGATGCTCTGCCAAGGAGGTTGTTGTAAGGAGAGAAGTGGGTACCCCATGAAGACACTTCTTAGGGGTGATCCTTCAACTGGTTATAGTAGGAAGGAAAGATCCTTAGGTACTCCAATCCTAGCATCAAGAGGGAAACCAAACGGTGGAGGTCATGCAAGTTGAATGACCAGTAAGTGAAAAACAGAGAACTGGAGGAAAGGTGGTTGGATTCCCATGTTAGGTCATCTCAACCAAAGGGTCGGGGGAATGACCCGAGACTGGGGCAGTGAGAACCCATTGTGGAGTTCTGAGGGGGCTTCATGCAACTTCAAGACTAGGTGTGCATTTCTTTCCCTTGTCCCCATACTCTACTTTCCCGATAAATGGACTTGCATAGGGAGAGATATGCTGAATTGAGGGAAGGGGTATTTGACTGTCTCTATAGCTGAGTCAGGTCCCCCCAAGGGTCATGCCCCCAAGCTCCAGAGTTGGAGTGTTTGGGGGAGGCACATGGCTTGCAAGATATTCTCACTTCTCCTCTCGCAAGATATTCTCACCCTCACTTCTGTGGAGAGGCAGTCAACCTTCATAACACAGCTGGTTTACTCATCTCTAGTGATGGGTATAGGTGTTGTGTCCCAGCTACAATGGGCCAACTACGAGGGATCTTCCATAGTTCCCGATGAAGAGAGAATATGATGACTTAGCCAAGATGCAAGGCGGAAATGGTCTATAATGTCTGCTCTGAGAGGGGAGGGGTGTTAATTGTGAACCTCCCCACGCTTTGGAAGGAATAAGGCTTGGGCAGGTCCCGGGTGGGAGAAGGGGAAAGAGAAACCGACCCCTGGTAGAGGGAAGGCGAGCATATGGCAACCCCTACTTATGGAAAAGGGGAAGCCAATGTGTCCCATAAGGAACACGGGGCATGAGGAGACATTTTGAAATTGTCACCCATAAAGCATTAGGCTCTCCAGCCTGTTAAGGGTTCATAAGTGCCCTTGGGAATGAGAGTTCTGCAGGGTAACTACCCTGAGCTAAGGACTACCAGTCCTCAAATGGGTTCACTCAGGTGTACGAATACTGATGGTGGTTAAGTGCTCTATCCCCTATCATCTCCCTTTGTTGCAATTCTAGGGAGAAGGGGAAGACTCTAGCAAGATCAAGGCAGCTCCTATACGGCTGTCTGGGTTTTTAAGGGAAAGCAACCCTTGCCTGGCTAGAGGAAGGCACCTGAGCAGAGGAGGTTCCAGTTGAAGGCTAAATTGTGCCTCTTGCAACAGCCCCCAACTTTCTATACACCTGCATTTTTCCTTTTTTGTTAACTTTGATACAACAAACAAATCTCAGTCTTAGTTTCCTCCTGCATTTAGAATCTTCTAAGGTTTCTTCCTGTAGGACCTCTTTCTCCTTCAACCCTAGGAGAGTAATAATGGCAAAAGTCTTATGTAAGGTTAAATGAAAATCCAGAGCTAGAATATTGGTGACCAAGTAAATGATGTAATTTTAAAAATTTAATTCCTATGCTTCTTTGCAGAAAAAAATGGCTGTTTTCTGAAACTAACTGGTAAAGATTGTGGTCTAAAATTAAAGATGGCCTGTTCCATAGACAAGAGATGTGAACATAAAAAAAAAAAATAGTAGCCTATGAACCACAGGAAGCGACAGTAGGTGGCTGAGATGGTCGATGATTTTCAAGAGAACAAAGAGAATATGACTTTTTATAAGTCTTTCCTGAAAGCTGGACCTGAGCCATATATAGTGCTTGGTCTGCAAATGCCAGGTTTAAAATTCAATCCTCTGCTTCACAGGAAGCTGATGTACTTTTGTCAAAATTAGAGCAACATGAGCATGAATCTTGGAGCTAGTTAACCATCTGACTGCTTGTCCATTTTTTATTTTGCCCCTCCCTCTCTCCCTGACATAACTGCTGAAGAGTGCAGATATAAGCATCCACAGGAACCCAAAGGTTAAAGCATTTTCAGAAATATATCTGTACTACATGAATGGATTTTAGGGTCAGTGATAGAAGATTCATGAATTACAACAGTCCATGCAAGGCAGAACATAAAAGTGTATACCATTCAAGAAGTGAAACTTCAAGAAAGCAAGAAGCAATCAAAATAGTGGTGATAAAATGTAGTGCAGAAAATAGATATATGAAGAACCAAAACCAGCAATAATGGTTGCAGTAATTTTAGGACAACAGTCATGGATCGTTCATAAGAAAGCCATTTTTTTTTCCAAGTTGGATTAATTTGAACTTCAGTCCTAATGCATCTTCGATTTTTTCCAAGACATTCAGTCTTTTTGGACTCTTGCTGAAAAAGAAAAGAGTATAAAGAAGACACAATGTATAGTTTTTTAAATATCTTTTGAGGAGTCTGCAGCTTGTACTAGTGCTAGCTGGAGTAGATGGTCTTTGTAGTGTATATAGGCAAGATTAGGGTTATGCTTTTCTCTGAATAATGCTTGCACTCCACCATGTCTTCCAGGAAAGTTAGCAGCACCATTAAATGCATAAGCAGCCACCTGTTTGGGGTTCAGTTTACAAGCATTTAACTCTTCTAAGATGTGGCTGTCACAGATGCAATGGACGTGTCTTCTATAACTGAACATCTAGAAGTGTATCTACTGGCCTACCACTTACATCAAGATAACCCCCACACAAGGACTTAATACTTGATGCCCATTTGCATCAGTGCATTCATTGGCCATGTATGCAAATATTTTGAATGTGGTGAGAGAGCTTTTACTTTTTCAATTGCTGAGTCTTTCACAGTTGTACCACATGCTTCTAACCAGTCACTTGAGTTTCTTTCAGAAAGATAGTGAGCCTTTTTTGGTCTTGTTTGGAATCAGCATCTAACAAATGACATCGCATTTAACATTGGCCTCCAGCTTGTAGTATATGGCAATGGTGTCACTGGCGTTGGGCACAGGGGGAGGGAGGGACTCATGCTCTGAGCCCCAGTACCAGAGACCCGACTGCCAGGCGTCCAGAGCTGGGCCACCTACGGTGGTGACTGTCTTCCGTGGCCCCAGCCCTGACCAAGAGTCCAGGGCTGACCTGACAGCAGTAGAAGCCTGATCTGGGCCCTGCCTGGGGCCCCAGGTCTGGATCAGACCCAGGCCCCAAATTGGAACTGGATATGTGGCCCAGGTCCTGTGTCTTTTCCTGGGCCAGCATTGCTCCTGGTGTGTGGCATCTCTTGTTTAAATAAAAACTATGATGCAACAGTCATCTCGTTCATGTGATGTCTTCAGCATTCTTAGCAGCCTCATTAAATACTTCTATAACTGGCTTTGACAGTAAACTAGTTTGTAAGGCTTTCTACATGTTGATGTTGTCCAGAGGCTTGGTATTTTGCAGCCTTCTTATGTAGTTCATCAGCATTGGCTTTGCTGATTGGTCTAGAACAGGGGTCTCAAACTCAAAATCACCATGAGGGCTGCATGAGACTAGTAGAGGGTCACATGGGGGCTAGAACATTAGCCCGAGGGCCACACCACTGAAACTTTTTCATACAACAATATTGCAAATATTGGTAACAATAGTGTCGATGGGGGCGCAGGAAATAGCTTTAGGGGCCACATGCAGCCCACAGGCTGTGTGTTTGAGACCCCTGGTCTAGAAAAACCAAGCTCCTCCATTTATACCAATGGTAGCAGTGGAAAGTCTTTCATCTTCATAAACTTTTTTGTAAGGGATGCATCAGTTGCCATCTTTTGTAATGTCAGTAAATGGGAAAAGTTTGATTGACAAAAATCAGGACCTGCTTTTACATTTTAGAGACACTGTTTCTTCAATAGGTAGCTGTATTTGTGCTTTGTGCTTGTCCAGATATACCACATGAACTTTACAATGGGTATGTCTACACTATAAAAGCAAAGTCGACTTTATTAAGTCGACTTAATAAAGTCTACTTAAAGTCGACTTTAAGTAGACCTTATTAAGTCGACTTAGTAAGCCTACACTACATTAAGTCGACTTTATAAAGTCAACTTTAAATGGGTGCCGTGGCTTAATTCGACTTTATAAAGTCGACTTAATGGCCCCACTGCAGTAAGTCAACTTTATTAAGTCGACTTAGTAACTCCACATTGCCTTAAGTCAACTTAATAAAGTCGACTTAACTGTAAAGTCGACTTTATAAGCGGAAGTAATAAAGTCGACTTTACCTGATGCTAAAATCAACTTTATTGCCCTGCAATGTAGACAGAGCTCTGTTTAAGTCAACTTAAGGACCCTTAAGCCGACGTAAACATACAGTGTAGACGTACCCAATGACACTTTGCTGTGTTCTTGGCTCTTATGTTCTTCATCTTGGCTAGTTATTGAGGCCTTTGAGTGGACAAATTGATTCATTTTTTTTTATTCACTTTGACCTGAAATATACAAAACAGAAATGAATAATGTAAATGTTTTGTTAAGATAATGCAAATTATACCAGAACACAAAAAAGTTAATTTACATTGACTTTTGAAAAGTAAGCAGTCATAGGAAAAGAAGGAAGGTGCCCTCCTGGATCAGTAACTGTTTAAAGATAGGAAACGAAGAGTAGGAAGAAAAGGTCAGTTTTCAGAAAGGAGAAATGTAAATCATGGTGTCCCCCAGGAATACGTACTGTCCTGGGACCAATACTGTTCAACATATTCATAAATGATTAGGAAAAAGGGGTAGACAGTGAGGTGGCAAGTTTTGCAGATGGTACAAAATTACTCAAGATTAAACTGATTATTATTAAATTTGGATTATTAAATCCAAAGGAGACTGTAAAGAATTTTAAAAAGGGATCTTACAAAACTGGGTGACTGGACAATGAAATGTCAGATGAACTTCATTTAGTTTCATTCCTTTCTGTAAGTTCACCCATCTTCGAAGCATCTGAGGAAGTGGGATCTTCTCCCACGAAAGCTCATGCAAAAAATAAATCTGTTAGTCTTAAAGTGCCACACAACTGCTTGTTGTTTTTTTACTGATATATGCAAAGCAATACCTATTTGAAAACCAATACCCAGTTATACATATAAAATAAAGGGGTCTAACTTAACTGTCACCACTCAAGAAACAGAGAAACTTATAGACTCTAAGGTCACAATGGCCCAATATGGTCACCTAGTCTGGCCCCCGGCACAGTGCGGGACACAAAACCTCACCCCCTCAGTCCTGTAATAAATCTGTAACCTCTGACTGAGTTATTAAAGTCCTCAAATCATGATTTAAAGACTTTAAAGTACAGAGAATCCACCAGCAAGTAAGCCATCCCATGCCCCATTCTACAGAGGAAGGTGAAAAACCCGCACAGCCCTTGCCAATCTGCCCTGGGGGAAAATTCCTTCCTGAATTCTGACTCAAAACATGGTGATCAGTTAAACTCTGAACTTATGAGCAACTCTCAAAAGATGTTGGAGCCTATTGTGGATCATTCTCTGAAAAATTCTGTGCAGTGTGCACAAAAGCTAATGGCATGCTAGGGAGGAACCATGAAGACAGAAAATACCATAATGCCACTGTATTCACCCCTATGGGTGGTATGTGTTATCCTCAACCTCGGGTCCTCTACCAGAGCCCTGGGAGTTTGAGGGTTCTGCGCAGTATCTTAGCTGTTCCTAGCACTGCACTCTTCTGGACAGAGAGCTCTGACGTTGTTCCTGGGATCTGTTGGAGCCACTCTCCCAGCTTAGGAGTC
Source organism: Podocnemis expansa (assembly GCA_007922195.1). Lineage (NCBI taxonomy): Eukaryota > Metazoa > Chordata > Testudines > Podocnemididae > Podocnemis > Podocnemis expansa. The sequence continues at coordinate 4,701,554 of ML682018.1, read as the reverse complement.
ACAGCCCCGAGTGCTCCTACCACAAGTGGGACCACTTTGGCCTTTACTTTCCACATCTGCTCTAGTTCCTCTTTCAGGCCCTGGTACTTCTCCAGCTTCTCATACTCCATCCTGATGTTGCTGTCACTTGGCACTGCTACATCTATCACCATCGCTGTCTTCTGGTCCTTGTCTATTACCACGATGTCTGGTTGATTGGCCAGTACCTGCCTGTCTGTCTGGATCTGGAAGTCCCACAGAATCTTAGCCCTGTTATTCTCCATGACCTTCTGTGGGAGCTCCTATCTAGTCTTGGGAGGGTCTAGCCCATACACTGTGCAGATGTTCCTGTACACAATGCCAGCTACTTGGTTGTGTCGCTCAGTGTATGCTGTTCCTGCCTGCATCTTACATCCTGCCACTATGTGTTGAACTGTCTGAGGCCTCTCTGCACAGTCTGCACCTTGGGTCCTGTCTAGTGTGGTAGACCCCTCCTTCAATGGATCTGCTGCTCAGTGCCTGTTCTTGTGCTGCTATGATCAGTGCCTCAGTGCTGTCTTTTAGTCCAGCCTTTTCCAGCCACTGGTAGGATTTCCCAATGTCAGCCACCTCAGCTATCTGTCGATGGTACATCCCATGCAGGGTCTTGTCTTGCCATGGCACTTCTTCTGCTTGATCTTCCTCCCATGTCTGCTTCTGCTGCCTCAGGCATTCTCTCAGCAGCTCATCTTTGGGTGCCATCTTACTGATGTACTCCTGGATGCTCTGGGTTTCGTCCAGGACAGTGGCTTTAACACTCACCAAACCCCGCCCGCCTTCTTTCCGACTGGTGTACAGTCTCTGGGTGTTGGACTTGGGGTAGAAACCTCCATACATTGTGAGGAGCTTCCGGGTCTTCACATCGGCAGCCTCCATGTCCTCCTTCATCCAGCTCACTATACCGGCAGGGTATCTGATGACTGGCAGGGCGTACCTCTTGATGGCGTGGATCTTGTTCTTCCCATTGAGCTGGCTCTTCAGGACCTGTCTTATCCTTTGGTGGTACTTGGATGTTGCTGTCTTCCTTGCCTCCTCATCGTGGTTCCCATGCAACTGTGGGATGCCAAGGTACTTGTAGCTGGTCTGTAGGTCTGCTATGTGGCCTGCTGGTAGTTCCACCCCATCAGCCTTGACTACCTTCCCTCTCTTTACTACCATCCAGCCACACTTCTCCAGTCCGAATGACATCCCAATATCCTCACTGTAGATCCATGTCAGGTGGACTAGCAAGTCGATGTCTCGTTCAGTCTTAGCATACAGCTTGATGTCATCCATGTAGAGGAGGTGGCTAATGGTACTTCCACTCTTGAACTTGTATCCGTATCCAGTCCTTGTGATTATCTTGCTGAGGGGGTTCAAGCCAATGCAGAACAGCAGCAGGGACAGTGCATCACCTTGGTATATGCCACACCTGATGGCCACTTGTGCAAGCTGTCTTGAGTTGACTTCCAGCGTTGTCTTCCACAGTCCCATTGAGTTCTTGAGGAAGGTCCTTAGTGTCCTGTTGACTTTGTATAGCGCCAGACATTCACAGATCCATGTGTGCGGCATTGAGTCGTAGGCTTTCCTGTAGTCAATCCAGGCTGTGCTCAGATTGGTCTGTCTAGACCTTGAGTCTTGGGCGACTGCTCTATCTATGAGCAGCTGGTGTTTTGAGCCTCTGGTGTTGTTCCCAATGCCCTTCTGTGCTGTGCTCAGGTACTGGCCCATGTGGTCCTCTAGCTTGGCGGCTATGATGCCTGATAGGACTTTCCATGTTGTGGGGAGGCAGGTTATTGGCCGGTAGTTGGATGGTGCTGTTCCCTTGTGGGGGTCTCTCATGATCAGCACCGTCCTTCCTTGTGTTAGCCAGTCTGGGTGGGAGCCTGCTGCTAGCAGCTGGTTCATCTGTGCTGCTAGGCGTTCATGCACTGCTGTTAGTTTCTTTAGCCAGTAGGTGTGGATCATGTCCAGGCCAGGTGCTGTCCAGCTCTTCATGTTCTTGACCCGCTGTTGGATGTCTTCATAGATATATATATGAATGAATTTGAAAAGGTACAGAAAAAGGAAATTAAAATGATTAGGGGTATTACACTGCTTCCATCTGAGAAGAGCTTAATAAAACTAGGAATTTTCAGTTTGGAAAAGAAATGAGTAAGGATGGATACAGAGGTCTATAAAATCATAACTGGTATAGAGAAAGTGAATAAGGAAATGCTTTTTAATATTTCACATAATACAAGAATTAGGTGTCCCCCAGTGAAATTAATAGGTCGTAGGTTTAAAACAAACAAAAGGAAGTATTTCTTCCTATAACACACAGTCAACCTGTTAAACTCTTTGCTGGAGGATGTTGTGAAAGTCAAAACTATAACAGAGTTCAAAAAAGAATTAGAGAAGTTTAAGGAGTATAGGTCCATCAATACCATCAATGGTATTAACTGGGATGGGCAAGGATGGATGCAACACCATGCTAAAAATGTTCCTAGTCTCCTTTTGTCAGAAGGTGGGACTAGATGTCAAGGGATGGATAGCTCCATGACTGCCTGTTCAGTTCATTCCCTCTGAAGCACCTGGCATTGGCCACTGTCAAAACACAGGTTACTGGGCTAGATGGCCAGTGGTCAGATCCAGTATGGCCATTCTAATGCTCTTACATAAAAATTAATTAAAACATAATGACCTCTCAAGGTAGTGATAAGGTGAAATAATGACCTTGGCAAGTAAAGCATTTTAAATTTTGGCCTACTAGGAAATATTTATATAAGATGTCCCAGTCACAAATCTAGTATTCTGGAGCAAAATCACTAAAACACACTGAGATAATAAATTAGTTAGCCTTTGAAAGTGCTACCAGACCCTTGTTTGTTGAACAAACAAAAATTTCTTTAACGTCCCCCTCCGTTCTCCGCACCTCACTCACCTTGTCGTCCTCCTTGTCAGAACTGGAGGTAGACCCACAGTTCAGAGGTGCTTTCACAAGAATTCACTTTCGAGGGAAAAGGGAGACAAAAAGAGCAGCACATTGCTCATTCCTCTAGTTGGTTGTGTTGTTCTTACTACTTCGCTCAATCACCTTTGTTGTGGGTGTGGTCTCTTTCTCCACATTTTGTGTGACTTCTGTGACTTTAGATCTCAGTGGGGGAACTTTTGCTGATGCAGGCTGGAAGTTTCGGGTCTCCACAAATTATGGTTATTTTCCCATACTCCAGGTCTGAGCACTGGCACTTAGACCTGATTATCTGTGATTTCAGGTATAATGGTCACTTAAAATAACAAAAGATTTTGTACAGAGCCTGACTAAGAATGACAAGCGCTCTTTGACCAGGCCAGTCCTTGTTAAAAGACAGAGATTCATAGACTCATAGACTGTGTTCACACAGCCTCCTTATTTCGAAACTACGGAGGTTGTTTCAAAATAAGGTTTCTGCTGTTCACACAACGCACGGTTGTTTCGGAACAACAGGAAGCCATTGTTCTGAAACAACCGCATTGTTTCGAAACAAGTAAAACCTAGTCTGTGGGTGAAACAACGCTGTTTCGCAACGGTTGTTTCGAAACAACGCCGTGCAAATGTGTTGTTTCGGAACAAGATGTTCCGAAACAACAGGTCAAGGGCTGCCCCCTCAGCACCCTGGCCAGGGAACCCTCAACCACATGCTATTTCATTTCCCGCATTTTTACTTAATTCGAATTAACAACTGTTAATTCAAATTAAGTTATTTTGAAACAAGGCATTATTTTGATACAAGTTTGTTTCGACACAACTTGTATCGAAATAATCCCTGTGTGTGAACACAGCCATAGACACTAAGGTCAGAAGGGACCAATGTGATCATCTAGTCTGACCTCCTGCACACTGCAGGCCGTAAAACCTCACCAACCCACTACTACAATGAACCTCAAACCCATAACTGAGCTATTAAAGTCCTCAAATCATGATTTAAAGACTTTAATACAGACAATTAACCAGCAAGTGAGCCATGCCCAATGCTACAGAGGAAGGCAAAAAAAAAAAAGAAAAAACCCAATGCCTAAGCCAATCTTCCCTGAGGGAAAATTCCTTCCTGACCCCCAAAATGGCAATCAGTTAAACCCTGAGCATGAGGACAAGTCCACAGCAGCCAGGTCAAGAAGAAGTTCTCTGTAATAACTCAGAACCCACTCCATCTAATGCCCCTTCCCAGGTCACTATCACACCCATCACCAGTAGTGAGAGACAGACAATGGCCAAGCTACACTGTCCATCATATCATTCCTTTCATAAACTTATCAAGCTCAGTTTTGAAGGCACCTAAGGTTTTTGCCCCCACCACTTCCCTTGGTTGACTACTCCAGAACTTTATTCCTCTGATGGTTAGGAATCTGTGTCTAATTTCAAGCCTAAATTTTCTGAAGGACAGCTTGTATCCATTTGTTCTTGTGTCCACATTGACACTGTATTTAAATAATTCCTCTCCCTCTCTTGCATTTATAAAGAACAATCATAACTCCTCTCAGCCTTCTTTTGCTCAAACTAAACAAACCAAGCTCTTTAAGTCGTCTCTCATTGGAAAGATTTTCCACTCCATGAATCATCCTTGTAGCCCTTCTTTGCACCTGTTCCAGTTTGGACTTCATCTTTCTTAAACATGGGTGACCAGAACTGTACACAATATTCCAAGTGAGGTCGCACCAGCGCCTTGTATAATGGTACTAACAGCTCCCTATCTCTACCAGAAATACCTCTTCTGATGTAACCCAGGACCACATTAGCTTTCTTCACTGACGCATCGCATTATGATAAACCAGTATGCCCAGATCCTTCTCCTCCCCCATTACTTCTAGCTGATGCATTCCCAACTTATAAGAAAAATTCCTGTTATTTGTCCCTAAGTGCATGACCTTGCACTTCCCTTTGTTGAATTTCATCCTATTTTTAATGCTCCACTTTACAAGGTCATCCAAATCATTCTGTATGCTATCCTGATCCTCCTCTGAATTAGCAATACCTCCCAGCTTGGTGTCATCTACAAACTTACTTAGCACATTCCACTTTTTATGCCAAGGTCAGTAACAAAAAGGCTGAATAAGATGTGTCCCAGGACCAATCTCTGGGGATCTCCAATAGTAACCTCCTTGCTGCTAGGCAGTTCACCTTTCACTATGACCCTCTGTAATCTCCCCTGTAACCAGTTCTTTATCCATCTTTCTATTTTCACATTCATCCCCATCTTTCCTGATTTAACTAATAATTCCCTTTGTGGAACTGTATTAAATGCCTTGCTGAAATCTGAGTAAATTAGGTCCACCACATTCTCTTTATCCAAAAAATCTTATCTTCTCTAAAAAGGAAATCAGGTTGGTCTGGCAATGATCTATCTTTTGTAAAGCCATTTTGTATTTCATCAGAGTTACCATTTCTCCTCAATATCCTTAAGTACTTCTCCTTCAAAATTTTCTCCAAGACCTTGCATACTGCTGAGGTCAAACTAACAGTCCTGTAGTGACCTGGATCACTTTTACTCCCTTTCGTGAAATAGAGATTACATTAGCAATTCTTCAGTCATAAGGCACAACCCCTGTGTTCACCGATACTTTAAAAATCCTTGCTAAAGGGCTGGCAATTTCATGTGCAAGTTCTTTCAGTATTCTCAGAGGAGATTATCTGGACCCCCTGATTTGTTTCCATTAAGCAGTTGAAACTTGGCTTTCACCTCAGATATGGTAATTTCCACTTCTACATTCTCATTCCCATTAGCTGCCCAACCTCTGTCCCCAATCTCACCATTATCCTCATTAAAGACAAAGGCAAAGTACTTATTTAGATATTCAGCCATGCCTAGATTATCCCTGATCTCTACCCCATCCTCAGTGTATAGTGGTCCAGCTTCATCCTTCTGTGTTTTCTTTCTATTTATAAGGCTGAAGAACCTTTTACTATTGGTTTTGATTCCCTTTGCAAGGTCTATCTCTGCTTGACTTTTGGCCTTCCTCACTTGATCCCTACATGCTCTGACCTCTAAAAGACAGCCCTCCTTTCCTATCCCTACGATGTTCCACTCCTTGTAGGCCTTGTGTTTCCTCCTAATCACCTTTCTAAGATGTACATTCATCCAGCTTGGTTTAGAACCCCTGCCTGAAAATTTTTTCCTCTTCTTTGGAATGCAGGCTTCAGGATAGTTCCTGCAGCTTTGTCTTGAAGCAGTTCCAAGCATCCTCAATGTTCATATCCATGAATTCTTTGGTTCAGTCCACTTCCCTAGCTAATTCCCTTAATTTTTTTTTTTTTTAAGTTAGCCCTTTTGAAGTCAAAGACTCTGGTCACAGATTTATTTTTGTTTACCTTTCCATTCAGTTTAAATTGGATTAGTTCATGGTCACTAGAGCCTAGGTTGTCCCCTACAACTAATTCCTTTATGAAATCCTCACTACTGACTAATACGAAATCTAAGATCACATCTCCTCTTGTTGGTTTGGAAACTGCTTGATGGAGAAATTAGTCCACTATCACCTCCAAGAAAGTCTGGGCACTTTTACTGCTGCTAGTGCACATCCTCCAGTCTATAGATGGGAAGTTAAAGTCTCCCATAATCACACAGTTCCCAGTAGTGCTTACTTCCTTAAAGGCCTTGAAGAGTTTGCTATCCATGTCCAAATCAGATCCCGGCAGTCTGTAACACACCCCAAGCACTAATCCAGGTGAAACTCTAGTAGCTTTCTTTTCCAAAGTGATTTTGAGCCAGACAGACTCTGTCTTGCTAATTCCATCACCCTGAATTTCTTTGCATTCTATTGCATCGTTGATATACAATGCCACACCACCACCATTGCCATTACATCTGTCTTTCCTAAAGAGCACATAGCCTTCAATGCCCGTACACCAGTCGTGACTACTATTCCATCAAGTTTCCGTTATCCCTATCATATCCGGTTTCAATTCCTCTGCCAGTAGTTCCAGTTCCAACATTTTATTACCTAGGCTTCTCACATTGGTATATAAACATTTTAGCTTTTGCTGCTCAGCTTTGCTCACATTCTTTATCAGATGTGGCCTTTTTTTTACTACTGCCAACATCACCCATCAGACCAGTATTTGTGCTTCCCACCTTTCTACCATCCATACTGCCTCCCACATCTTTGTCCTTTCTGAATTTAGTTTCCTGCCCCTCAATGCTAGTATCAGGCATAGAGATTGTCCAAGCATCTCCCAACCATCTCCCCACACTCCCTAGTTTAAAGCTCTCTTAATCAGTTGAGCTAGCCTCCTTCCTAGAAGTCTGTTTCCCTCTCTACTCAGGTGTGGTCCATCCCTAGCAAACAATCTTCTATCCATGAACACCTCCCAATGCCCATGCATCCCAAAGCCCTCCTTGTAACACCACTGCCCGAGCCATCTGTTAACTGCCAGAATTTTCTCACAGCTGTGTTGTCCTCCTCTAGGGACAGGCAGACTCCCACTAAAGATTACCAGAACCTCCAGCTCCTTGAGAGTCTGCCCCAGCCTAGTATAGTCTCATTCGATACGTTCCAAAGAGAATCTAGCTATATCATTTGTACCCACATGAAGGACAATCAGAGGAGTCTTTCCTGCTCCCATTAGGATCCTCTTGAGCCTCAGATCCACATAGTGTATCTTAGCTCCAGGCAAGCAGCACACCCTCCTGTTCTCAGAGTCAGTTCTAGTTATAGGTCTGCCTGTCCTCCTCAGAAGAGAATCCCCAATCACATACACTTGCCTTTTCCTGGAAACAGTGTGCTTCTCCAGTCTATCCCAGTTCTCTTGGGCCAGGAGTCATGATGTCTACAGGGGCTCTTCCCAATAGTCTGCATCCGCTCCTGAATGCTCCCTGGGCTCTTATTTATCTCCAGTGGCTCAACTCCTCTTTGAATGGGACTAGCTGCTCTCCTCTTCTTCCTCACACTCTCACCTTCAGTGTTCACCTGCTGAACTCCTTCATTTGCTAATTCAGCAAACTTGTTACTGAGTTCTAATTCACCTTCACTAGTTGGTCTTTTTCTCTGCTGCCTTCTCACAGTCACGTTTCTACTGCTCACTTTCCTCAACTAGCAGCCTCCCCTCAGAATTGGCTGCTCCTGTTTCCATCTGCAGGTCTGAGTTTTTGTCTCCAGCCTCCCCAGTCCTTTGCTCCATCAACTGTTCAACCCCCCCTTCTAAACTCAAGCATAGTTGCCACCTGCATCTCCAACCTTCGGATTTTCTCCTCCAACAGCTCTGAGACAGCACTTCATACAAACAAAATTCATTGGGGTTACACCCTCCAAGATAATGTACATCCCACAGCTTCCATAACCTCTCATCTTCATTGTCTCTTCCCTTATTGGAGTGACTTCTGCTGCTACCTCCTTCTCTACCATAAGTCTGTCTTTCTCCCTCCAGACTCCCCCTCTAAACTCTCCTGTTAACAGCCCTGGTGCTGCTGCAGCTTGCTTGAATGACTGCCTTTATAGCTCCCCCAATAGGAAGGCTCCACCCCTAATTGGGGTCACCTGATCCCAACTGCCACTCAGTCCCTGCAAACTGAGAAGAAAGAAAAAGAAAAAGAAAAAAAAAAGGGAAAAAAAAGCCAAACCAGAAAGCAAATGCAAAACAGACAGCAAACACACACAGCACTCCTCTACAGTCCCTAACTCCCTCTCAAACACCCGTTAACAGCCCTGTTGCCAGCTCCTGGTGCTGCTAATCAGACATTGCTTGTAAGGAGAGCCCACAACACTAAGCAAATATCTGTCCCCTCCCCCCAACAACTGAGAAGCAATCTGATATGGCATCTGAACCTCCTGAAATTTGTTAGCCTTTTTAAGTGCCACCAGACTCCTTGTTTGTTTTCTATACTTCTTAATGAGTCCAGTTCAATCATTTCTGATCTGTGATTAAATTGGTATAACACTATGTTACTAGTTGACAACTGGGGGGGGGGGGAGAATTCAGGGGGTGGTGCTGGGAGGGTGTTAGGGAAATCCCTGGGTAGGGGTCAAAACACCCCTGCTCAGGAAAAACCCCAGGCACTATCCATCACACTCCCTCAAGCTGCAGTCTGGGTCAGACAACTATTGAGACACCCTAGAAGAAGCAGACTGAATATAAGACAAACAGTGAAAAGACCTTCAGGGACAATCAGGGCCAATAATTATTTTACATTCCAATGATTTTTTAATAAATAAATCATCATCATCATCATCATCATCAGACTGAGTGACTTCTTGACTGTTTTCAGTGTATGTGTCTGGATGTGATAGAGCTGGGTAAGGATCTTTTCATTTATTGGATGGGAGAGGTTAAACAATGAAATGGAAATAAGCAAATTCGATATGTACCATTCCTTAAGTGAAAGAAGTTTTATAGTATGTGAATGCTGATCATAGGCAACTTTTACTTAAACTGAAATAGAAGAAGGCTTATAAGAGTCAACACAATTATGCAATCTTCCGGGGGGGGGGGGTGTAATACTCCTTTCTCTATCTTTTGCCTGAGGTGACTTTGGATCATGCAATTTCATTCTTTTTAGGGAAACATTCATTTATTTAAAAGACATTTCTCATGTCATATTTTGTGCATGAGCCCTTGGATTTCATAACTAGGTACATCTTTTTAATTAACAGTAACTCATTTAAAAAAATAGGATTTCACTCATGTTCTACACCAAAAGGGAGCTTTAATATAGAAGGAAGGCAATAAACAAGACAGCAAGAAATGTGATTATGATAGATCTTGTAATGGAATATTAATATAAAAGTGAAAAATACATAATTAAGAATCATATAAGGATCCATCAAAACAAGCTATGTTAATTATTTCATTTGAGAGTTATAAAATATTGAATATGTATCTAGATTCATTTTATTCTTATTTACATATTGACAGCCATATAACACTATGCTGAGACAATAGCTATCTGCATTTCTTTTTCCTATAAACTTCTCTGCAATGCTAATCAAATCAGGACTTTGAATCCTAGAGTTTCTAAGTAATTTGGTACTTTAACATAATGAATTTGTCTTTTAATCCACTGCATGCATTTCAGGGCAGCATGGTGGACTAGTAATATGGAGCCTTAAACACATTCAGGCTGACTACAAATCAAGGCCAGATCAGCTGAAATCACATATTCTTACATATCTGAAATGCAGTCCTTCCGTCCTTACTCAAGAAATTTCCCATTGAAGTGAAGTATTAGCTGGATGAGAATTATGGGATTGAAACTTGCACTGCTCTATTGAAATGAAGTGGTAGACCCATTGCAGCTTCTTGTGTTCAAGTGTCTGCATGAAGAATACCACCAATTGTTCTTAACGGATGGTCTTCAGATGTCAAATATGGAATGGGAATGCAAATCAAACTACATTCTTATGCCTGCAGTTGGTCCAGTACAGAATGAGGGTGCATAAGGGAAGAAGTACGAGGAAGCTTGCCATGGCTCGTGCTGTACCTCAGAAGTCAGATTCCATTTATATCACTTCAGCATTAAATTCATTGATTTAAATCATACTGTCAAGATCTATAAGTAGATTTTTCCTTTCCAAAACTCCATAAAGGCACAGTATAGGTGTAGCTCTCTGTGAACCTGGGGCACAGCCAGGAAGTAAGCTGAATCATCTACCTGCTGACAGTGCAGCTCAGGGAGGAAAGTTATCATATTTCTGCCATTCCTCTGTTCCACACAGGAGATGCCTCTTCAAAAGATGGTTGCAATGAGAGGAAGAGATTTGCAGGAAACTGGGATGATAGAGACCAACAAAAAAAAAACCCAAAAAAACCAAAGAGTCGTGTGGCACTTTAAGACTAACAGATTTATTTTATGTTATTTTATGTTAGTCTTAAAATGCCACATGACTCCTTGGGTGTGGGGTTTTGTTGTGGTGTTTTTTTGTTTGTTTGTTTTTTGTTTTTTTGCTGGACTAGACTAACACGGCGATCCCTCTGGAAACTGACAAGAGACCAACAGTATGTGTTCACTGCAGTAGTAGCAGCGATCAATGTAATGGCATCAATTGTGAGGATTTATGTAGTACCTCTCAGTCAATTAGAGTGCTTTGTGATAGAATGCATTTATCCACCTCCCCAAAAGGATTAAGGTTGAGTTAACAAGATGGTGTCTTCCATCACTGCAGCACTGTGAAGATGCTGTGCTACATGAATGTAAGTATATCAATGAGACATACACAAACTATATCACATAGCTTGGGAATCTCCCATCAACAAGTGTATACCCAGCTGAAGAGCCATTCTGGCCTGGAGTCTCTGAGCAAATGGTCTTAGTCTTGCACAGATTCTAAGAGAGCTTCAGGACTGGGGACAGAAACACTGGCTTCTTCCACACAGTCAATCACATTCCTTCTGATAAAATGAAAAAGAAAGCCACACAGATTTCCTCTCCCTTGATTTCCCTTCCATTGATCCCCCCCGCCCCCCCTCAGGCAAAGTTGACTGGGCCTTTAGTGTTTCTAAGGCAAACTGCCCTGAAGTCGAAGGGAATTGTTCTGTGGAAGATCAAAGTATGATCCACTTCATTACTCTGTTAAAACCTTGGAAATCAACGCTAAGAGTAAGGCAAGATGAATTTGTCCTTAACAAACAAGTGCTTTATCTTGTGGTTTTTTGTTTGGGTTGTTTAGATTTTGTTGTAATAGTATCTATATAATATTTTCCATCATCAAATGTCAGATGTTCTTAAATTGCCTAATATACTCTACATTTCTTTTGTTCTAATTTTTTCTCAATCCATGATTTTTAGCAGCAGAGGGTCTTGTTTTAACTTCAGTATTAAAATAAACTAGTTAAAAATTAACACTAATGCACACTAATGCAAAATTTAAGGGGGTATTAGGTTCACATTTTCAAGCTTAGCTACTCAGTCATGTGATCTAGTTTTATATATTATTGTATTTTTAAATGTAAATCAAGATTGCCATGAATTTTTTTACTTCATCTTTTGGGACTGTTGAAGCCAATCAAATATGATAAAATTCAAAAATTAGCAACACAATGCATTGCTTCTGTCCCAATAGTAGGTTTTAGAGTGAGGCTGGAGGGATATCAGGAATTCTTGTGCAAAAATTCTAGCTGTCTTTAAAACCCATAATCTTTGAACACAACATGGTTTCAGCTCAGTCTTTTGAATACACTCCATTTTTTTTTTAATTTTCAAACGTTCTAAAATGTAGATTATAGCAAGACAACTGGCTTTGATGGAATATTTCCCAAGAAATTTTTTACATCATGTTTTGGCAGCTAATCAAGATATTAATAACCTAAAAAAATCATAAGAATTATATTGGGAGTGTTTTCTTCTCAGCTATAAGAGGAGAACCTCTTGTGTATTTTATTCTTTTTCCTCTTGTTCTTCAAAAAATTCAATATATAGTTACATCACTTCCAATATCTGTGGTTTACTTGCTACAGGAAGTGATGCCATTTCTTTACGTATTCATTCATAACTGATGGTGTAAGTTTACTGTTAAACACTCCCTAGTGCTTAAAGAAAATAAATCCACAAAAATAAATATGAGTAATAGCAAGTAGTCTACAGAAAATTAAATGTTTTCACACATCACTTAATAAATCAACAATACTTTGTCATTTTCTTATGATAAATTTGATCATTGAGCTTTCAGTAGGGGAACTGTAACCTACAGAGATCACTACAAACATGTACAGGGTTTCTGATAAGAGCACTGACGTGGATTATCCATTAAACAGTAGCTCAAATAAAATAAATAAGGAGTCTAGTGTCACTTTTAAAGACTAACAAATTTATTTATCACATGAATATTTGTGGGAGAAAATCCCACTTCACTATGTGACAAAGTAGGATTTTTATTCCATGAAAACTCATGTGATAAATAATTTTTTTGGTCTTTAAAAGTGTCACGAGACTCCTTGTTTGTTTTGCTGAACTAAAATAAACACAGCTACCACTTTGGAAGTTAGCTCAAATAAGTAATTTAACAGAAATTATCATCAAAGGGCCCCCCAGGCAAGTTTCTTGCAGATCTAGCTAAACTATTTTTTTATTATTGCTGTAACAATCTGACCTGATCCTATGATTTACACTCTCTTGTATTTACTTTTCTCCCATTCTGTAAATTCCCGATCTTCAAAGTCTGACGAAGTGGGATTTTCTCCCATGAAATCTCATGTGATAAATAAATTCATTAGTCTTTACAAGTAATTTCTTGTCAATTTTCATTTATTAATTATTATTATATTATCATATTATATTATATTATGACACTAGACTCCTTATTTATTTTATATGAGCTACTGTTTAATGGATAATCCACGTCAGTGCTCTTATTATTAACTTAAATAAGTCTGGATGATAAAAAAAATTTCAACCAAGGTGCAATTCTCCCCACAGGACACCTGAATAAACACACCATAAACTGAATAGGGCCTGGGGGACATGATGAACAGAATCTTCCCCAGGGCTGCAAAGCATTAATTGAGCAGTTCCATGGTCTCTATTGGCATTCCACGCCTGCAGGAGAGGCCTGCAGTTGCTGTTGCTCTTCCCTGTTCAGTTTATGTGCAGGGAAGTGTTCAGTCAGAGAACGTCAGCTCATTTCCCCCATGTATTCCCTGCCCCCCCGCCCACTTTTGGTTGCATGAAGCTTTCTTGGAGGAAGGAAGGTGTGCAAGAAGTGCAAAATCCCTAAGCTGTCTCTCCACATCCTTGGTTTAAGAATAACAGAACTCATGGCTGTAATTCACAGACTAACATGTAAAGAATGTAAATAAACTAATTACATCATTCCCAATTATACTCCATAGAACACTTTTGGATATTGCCTGAGTAATGGAATTGACTGACATGCACAGCATTAGTCGACCCACTGAAAATTTCCCATTTAATTTAATCTTAATCTGCAGTTTTCCTATGCCATTCCTAGAACTCTGGTTTCTATTTCATCCCCCCAAATATTTCATCCTTAATACTAGTCCTGTACCATCTCTCCAAAATTTCTTAAGGGCATTTAAAAAGAACATTTTAATGATCATATAGCAACATACTCCAAAAAAATGCTAAATTAATATAAGAAGAAATGCAAAATGCAGTTGGCTTGATTATGTATACGAAGTTCTACAATATATATAGTTTTCCTGATACATCTTAGGTTTGTGTTACAGATATAAAGTCATTCCATTTTAAATATGAAAAATAGGGCTTGATTTAATTAATGAAAACAATGCTGATTATATATTCTTACATCATGAATATGCAAAGTGACAATGTTACTGGTATTTACAATAAGGTGGCAGGGGTTTGAAATCCCCTAAAATATATGTTCCCCTCCCAAATTTAGAAGAAAACTAGTTTTCATAACATTCAAAACAATCCTCCATTTGCATAAGAAAATATTGTAATGTATAAGGATGAAACACTGACCTTAGATTACATTTATATTTAAATTCACATTAAATGTCAAGTTCAGAAGAGCCAAGGATACTTTACTCAGATTATTATTCTTGCTCTGAGACGTACTATACAGCAGATAATTCATTTAAAATGCAGGTGGAAGTATTTAATTAACTCTTTATAGATTATGCTGTGGCAAGCCTTTGTTTCTTTTTTCACAAGAGAGCTCATGAAACTAGAGGTCTAGCTCCAGCTATTAGTCACTATACAGTGCCATCAGCGCTCCAGAGGAAATGAATGAGACCCATCACCGTATCATCCATATTAATCACTGTGGCTTCACACATAAAATGTAACAAAGAAAAAATCATCATGAAAAAAAGTCACAGTAGGAGTGCTATACGGTAGCACACATCAACCACTTTTAAAGGCTAAAGCAGAGCATCATAACCCTAGTCCCACATGGTGGTAATTTTAGAACTCGTCACAGCTAAATAATAACATGGCCACAGCAGGATACTACTCATATCAAAGATAGAAGCTCTCCTAAGGGGCAAAGAGAAACAGTCATTGTACCAAAATACTCAATGGAAATAAAAACAGGAGTCAGTTTATCAAAAGGATTCAGAGAAGAGACCAGTTCCATTACACAGGTTAATTTAGGTTTGCTTTTGTTTTTTTTTTAATCTTTCTTATATGTATCTTGAAAATATATATTTGTGCTATACCTATTATAGAGATCTACCACTGAATAGCCTTACAGTGCATCTTACTAGGCACAGTCCTGCTCTTATTGAAATCAGTGGGAGTTCTGTCATTCTTCAAGCTCAAGGTCTGTTTTCAATGCAAAGAAGTAGAAATGAACAACTGTAGTCTCCAGAATAAACCAACTATGCAGGAACACACTGCAGAAAAGATATGGCTGCAAAGGCATTCAGATAGAGCAATGGTGGGTTGGATGTAAGTAGTTAGATTACAGAGGCAGAATAGAGATTCTAAATAAACAGCAATCAAAGCATCCATTTTCTTTAATTCGCAGAGATACGTAGAGATGATGTCAAATGGGAAACAGATTTTGAAACTGGCTAAAGACAAAAATTAAACAGAACACGTAGTTGGCTTGAGAGTTGTAGCTGTAAACCAAGCTGTTCAGTATGACACTCGATGAGGTTAGTTTAGGTGTGTACTCCAGGTGGAAGAGTCATACCCATGCTCACCTGACCAAGCTAGTGCACTAAAAATAGCAGAGTAGTCAGAAAGCCAGCACTGGGAAGATTAGCCATCTGAGGTACCATTCTCTGTAGGATAATAGGTGTTT
Organism: Podocnemis expansa; assembly: GCA_007922195.1. NCBI lineage: Eukaryota > Metazoa > Chordata > Testudines > Podocnemididae > Podocnemis > Podocnemis expansa. Next base: position 4,685,879 of record ML682018.1, on the reverse strand, counting down.
ACTTTGGGCAGCTAGCTCCTCCCACTGCTCAAGCTGCTGTGGTTACATTACTACTTTAAGTATTTATTCAGTCAGCACTAGTGTGGGTATGACTTTCAGAGCTGGAATTCCTACCTTCCCCATCAGTATAGACAAACTTTCAGAGAGCTTCCTTCTGTTTTAGAATACCCTGATTTAGAAGGCATGCTCTGTGGGTGGTACAATGACTATTTCCACATTCAGATACCACCTTGAAATATGCTTCAGACATACACCTTGCAGTGTAGCATCTTATTTGCCACAGTGGCTTTTGCTGATTAATCAAACAAAGCAATCAGTGTCTAAAGCTGATTACATGAATAGGTGTAGGTTTGATTCTCAGCTGATATATATATGATGGGTCAGATCAAAACCTGACGTAATTCATCAGATAATGATCTGCCCCTGGATATCTGTATGAGCATATATCTGGAGCTCGCTTTTATACAAGTCATACCGAGATCAGTCTCATATCCAAACACACATTAAAAGTCTGATCCTCAGTATTGATCTTAGATCATGATTCTAAGCAGCACTGAATATATATTGTTCTAGGAGCATTCCAGATGTTCATTGCCACGTATGAAGATCCTTATTTATTATAAGAGTCACATGTAGGTACCATACTTCCTGTGTTCTGAACAACCGCACAGCTGGCACTCAGCACATAGGAAATAATTTTCCATGTAATAGAGTGGTCTTTTCCCTTATAGGCCATGGAGCCTGTGGCTAGCCCATCTCATTTATTTACTGAACTCAGCTGGGAGGGCCAGGTGATTCTGATAAAAACTGAATGCTCAAGGTAGTAGGATACACAGAAGGGAAGTTAGCTCCTGTAGTGGGCCTGGTGAAGAAAGAAAGGCCCTTTCTGCCTATGTTGGTCAAGGGAATAGTTTTGTTTTTTGCTAGTTTGTTTGTCTATTTGAATTAATAAACTGTGACTTGAAGGCAGGGCCTGAAAGATCTGGCCATAGTGTTTCTCTTTCCTGGGCTGAGGGACGCAGGCCAGCAGCCCTACTCTCCACTTTTCATGTATTTGTTGGATAACAGACATTTCCTGATGCCATATATCCATTTAGAAATAAAACTTTGCATCTCTGCTACATCAGGGATCTTTTCAAATTAAAAGCCAGACAAAATTGGAGAATTTTACCTAAGTTCCTTTTTGATTTTCAGTGCTCAATAAGGACTTAATACAAAGCTTTTTGAATGCAATGGGTATTTTTCCACTGACTTCAATAATTATTAGATCAGACTTTTAGGGCCATATTCTGACACCATTACTTGCTCCATGGAAAGACTCCAGTTGCAATCAAATGACCTTGTTTTTTCATCTCAAAGTATTTTTAAAAGTAGGGGCTAGATGAGACATCCTTGTCACACTGACCTAAATAAGTCTGTTCAACTTAAAGAATCAAAATCTGAGCTGTGCTAAGTGTCATTATCCCCATTTTACAGATGGGGAAATAGAAGCAGAGAGAGAGGAAATGACAAGTCCCAAGGTCACCCAGCTGGCTACTGGCAGAGCTAGTAGCAGTACCCATGTCTCCTTACTCAGTCTGATACTGTAGCCACTACTCATTGTGGATAATGAGGTCTGAATCTACCCCTTTAGGGCTACTGCAAAATAAATCTTTCGGTTGACTTCAACTGGTTTTTGATCAGGCCCTTAAACTTGTAACTGTCCAAATTTCAGTAGGTGCTAGGGAAGGGAGAGGAAGTATTCATGAACCAATCACAAATTTCACTATCTAATTTTTGGACTACTGTAACAATGGGCTTTTATTGGACTAGTATAGTGATGCTTCTCCAATTGGCATTCATAAGAGAATCCAAAAAGGAGACAGAAGCAAAACAGGTTTGTTTCCTTTAGTGTGACCTCCAACTGAACATCCAATAGGCTATGGCTGAAAATAAAATCTGCTCTGGCCTGGACCAGTATAATCTGAGGGGAACATTCCTGATCAGTCCATAAAGTTGAAGACACCAATGACATAACTGTTCCCCTGCCATCAGTTTTCAATATTTTTGTACAGCACCAGCTAATTGTGAAGCCTTGCTGCATCTCATATTGGATTGATTTTTGTGCCAAACACAGGAATGAAAAGGCAGCTTGAAAAAGAGGGAAGGGACATCAGCCAGGGATCAGAAAAAAAAATCTTTACAATGCTCTCTCTTTCAAAATTGAAACTGCTTCCCCTGGTGCAACCGGGGCCCCAGATACATGACCTTCACCCCAACCACCAATATTAATACATTGATATATTAAGCATCAACATACAACTTTCAAGTCTTCTGCCCCACCTTTCCATGTTACATGGCAGGGTTACTCACCACCATTAACCACTGTACTGTATGTAATTTTTCCTTTATTTTATTTTATTTTTAATTCCTTGTTTCTGTATTTTCTTTCTCAGGTGTCAATTCTCTCTCATAGTCTAATTGAAAGAACAAGAAAAGTAATGATGCACTATGAAAAAATACAGTACGGAATCCCTACTAGTATATAATGAAATAAAATACAACTTCAGTATTTACAGGGCAGTATTTTTCAAATACAAGGCAGGGTTCCCTTATAAGAGTGCACCACGGAGATAAGGAACGCAGTGTGCAATATCTTGTGTGGCTAGTTACATTGCACACCACACTGGGGGAGGGATAGTGTAGCCTTTGCTATCTAAGGGTATGTCTACACTCAGGCTGCTAGTTCGAATTGACTCAATTCGAACTAATCAAGTCAAACTAATTATGATAGTTCGAATTGAGTCAATTTGAACTAACATGACCACACTAGAAAACCAATTCAAACTAGCATGTCCATAGACAGGACTTGCGCGTTCAAATTGGAAGAGGGGCATCATGGGAGGTGTGGCAACATGGCCCCCTGGCAGGACCATGTTACCACCCAATCCCATGCCAGGCTCCAGCCCCCAAAGCCCAGCACAGGGAAAAACATCCCCTACACAGCTGTAGGCGCCCTGCAACCAGAGCTGGGCAGGAGACACTTTCCCCCAGCTGTGGCTCCCTGGAGCCAGGGCACCCCCACACACAGCCCAGTGGGAGCAGAGGAGAAAGGATTCCCTCCCACCAGCTCAATCAGCCCCCCGCAGGGCTGTCAAACACCACTATCAGCGGGGGTTTAACAGCCTCACACTGGGCTTCTTTTGACAGCCCCCCCATGGGGTTGCCTCTGCACCCCGCTGCTATGCACCCTGGGAGGAAGGTCAAACATATGAATTTGAACTAATTTTAGTTCAGATTCACATGTCTACACAGCATCAATTTGAACTTTAGTGTTCAAATTGATGATCCCTTCAAAATTACAGGAGGTTTTGTAACTTCAAAGGGAACTCTTTTGGATTCAACCTAAGGAAAGCCTTAGGTCGAATCACCCAAGTGCTGTATAAACAGCTCTTTTTATAAATTCAACCAAATGTTTATTAAGTCGAATTTAAGCTTGTGTGTAGACATACCCTAAGAGTTTTAAACTGCCACATAGCACTTTAGGGTGTGTCTACAGCATACACAGAAAGTGAGTGTCCAACCTATGCTGACAGATGTCAGCTAGTGGGGCTCATGCTAGCACCCTAAGAATAGACACTGCTGTGAAGTTGCAGCTTGGCCTGGAGCTGGGTCTCTGAAGCCTAAGGTGGCAGGTGAAATACAGGCCAAGCTGCGGCTTCAAAATGCTGTCTACACAGATAGTACTGGAACAGCAACTCTTGACCCAGGCTTGGTGGCTCACTTCAGCGAGCCATGTAGACATACACATAGTGCCTGAGCACATGCCATGTAAAAATCAATAGCTGGCACGAAGACTCGTGTGGATTTCATAATGTCTGTAGCACTCTCCCCTTCAGGGTAAAAGCTCTTCTTGGGTTATTTTCATTTATTTGGACTGATTGGTTAATTTGTTTTGGGTTTTCATGCGTGCAAGGGGATATTTGGGTAAATGGATTGGCAGCATTGTCTCATTTTTTTTGGGGTGGAAAGCCTATTTTCTAAGAGGTGGGGTCTGCTGGCTTTCCTAATAGCAGAGCTCTGCAGGACTGCTATTTCCATTCCCACACAAGTAAGCAGGGGAAAAAATGGGGAGGAATTCCTAATACACCGAGCAACAGAGCTGAACCATCAAGAATCAGTATAAACCAGTGACAAATTACTTCTCCCGGGGGCAAGGGGACAACCAGGGAAAAACTATGACTCACAATTCCCACCCGAAAACAGTTCCCGAAGCTATGCAGCCCCACAGAAGCCCTCATTAAGGGTTAATTGTAAATGTACAATTGAACCCATATTCAAAAAACAATCCTAAGGAAATATCTTTCTTACACTTTTAAGATGCAAGTGCCTGCTTCCCAATGCACTGGTCACATAGCTTGCAGGTGTGCTTCTCCTCTAGGACTCATGACAGTGAGTTTAAACCCCAGTTAAAATGGCACATCATTATCTCAACAAGAATAGCTGTAGAGATATGGTATGAAACGTTCTGTTAAAAAGCATGGCAAGTCAACAGTATAAGCAAAAGACGCAAAACATTACTACACACTAGGGCAATTTACTGGGGAAGGAATGGCAAAGGTTTTCAAAAGTACCTTACTTAGATACTCAGTTCCTCAGCTACTTTTGAAAAAATCCTTCTTTGACTTGCTGATATATTCATGAGTTTGGTTTCTGGGATAGGTTTTTTAAAACATTTTTTTATTTTAAGAAGGTTGCTATGCCACTGATGCTGTTACTCGGGGGAGTGAGATCCAGGGAAACATAGACCTTACATAGTCTGTCCAGGAGCACTTCTCTAGAACATTCATGGCTTGTTTGCTATACCCAAATTAAAACAACAGTAGAAGTGTTAAGCCATTAAACTAAGAGCTCATAGAGGTGTGGGCTTTGCTGGAGTCCTAGACATAAGACCATCACTAACAGCATGAACCAAGGGCTGACACACAGCATAGGCCTGGCCTTGGCAAAAATAGTAGAAAATTAGGTATTAGCTAACACCAAGTAAACACATTCCTGACCGGAGAGGATGGTACAAAACTATACAGATCTCCAGGGTTGGATCAACAAAGGGGCTTTGAGGGCTTCAACCCAGGGCTTTGGGCTTAGAGGAGCCCCAGAAGAATTCAGCTGTGAGAGAGTGGAACACAGGCTCACAGATTCTCCCTACCCCATGGGAAGCTGCTGCTGTTGCCACTGACGCAGAAGTGGGGGAAAGAAGGATAGGGGACCTCCTGCAGACCTTCCACTTCAGCATACCACTGCCAATGAGGAGGTACCAGTGTAAATATGCCCCATGCCAGGTGTCAGAGACCCCGTTGTCCTTCCCCCAGACTGGCTATTGGCCAACTAGGGTCCCCACAAACTCTTACAGCCCTGGGACCACCAGATGTTAACCTGGCCTTGCAGATCTCTCAAATAACTACGTAAATCCATTCCTTAAGGGGTGATACAAGGATACAGAAGCCCTTCATAAAGATAAGGAGATGATGACAAGAGAATGGTGTAGAATGTTCTGCTCAAACAAACTAGTAGAAGTGTAAGGGTGGTATCTAGCAATGTCTGGAGTGTAATACGTAACTTGAGTGTATCGATGTATAAAAGGAGAAGTCAAGGGAGTGAAATCATCTGATGAGTGGTAAAAATCAGCAGGCCATCTTATCAGCAACAGCTAACCTTCATGGGGAAAAAGTCTGAGTGGTGGTGGTGGGGGTGTATGTGCTCTTATGCACATGCAGAGTGGTTTATATTTGTGCTTCCTTGCTCCCGTTGCTGATTCCCTGCCAGCACGGAATATAAGCAGCCTGAAACTGAGCACAGTAAGGACTATTTAGCATGGATTAGCTTTACTTTAAAATATGTTTTTGCAAACCTAAGAAAATACCATCACTAATATTTTTAAATGGATCACAGTTACTCAACCTGTAATAGTGGACAATGTTACAATGAAGCATTAGAGAGAAGGGATATGTTACAGTGAAATAACAATACCTTGGGGGAAGAGCCCCACAAATCTTAATGCTTTCAATAACCCAGGGAATGTATACTCACTCTTTTGGTATAACACTGAGTAAAGGCAAATATATTGTCTCCACAAAATAAAAATAAATTTCATGTAAATATTTATCTTATAAATGAACTTTTAACTCACATTATATTTTTATTGACATAATCAAAAAGTGCACAATGAAATGAATAAGGAAAGAGCTTTATTCAATTGAAGTCAAAACCACCTCAGTATTCCACTTTAATAACTGGCTGTTCAAATCTGTATTTGTTTCTGTATAGTGTACATTACTGTAGTTCAATATAGGCACATTGCATGCCACTGCAGCACATCATGGACCATCTTCCAGAAGTAAATTAATTCAGTGGGAGGAAGATATAACTCCTGGTTCAGAAATGAAACACTTCTTCAGCTAATTAGCTACCATCTTTATTTAATCAGCTGGAAATACTGAGTGTCATTTGAAACATTTAATACATCACTACATGCAATAATCCTGCAAGTCAGTGTTACTTACCCTGTAATAATAGAGGATTTCTTACAGTAATAAAATACCATCTCCAGTAACCACATCATGAAACAAATATTGAGCCAAATACCAATGTCCCTACTCACTTTGCCTAAATAAATACTTTGAGGAGTTGCCCAAATGCGTCTCCTCCCCCATTCCATGAGATTAGCCACTTAAATGGAATTGAGGAAGTTATCTTAAATACTTGGATCAGCCTTTCTTTTGGCCCAGGAATCTGCTTATAGGTCACAAGATGGATGTATTAGACATATGTCCCAGAACCAAACACAAGAATCCACTGAGAATCCCATAGATCCCCTTTCCCCGTCTCTAAAATGAGAATTTCTATTGTCCTTCCTAGTCATTAAGTGTCTGTGGATAGTGATTTGGCAATTTGTCTTTGTGGTATTGCTACACTGCCTATTACAACAATGTTGAATTTTGCAATAAGTATTAAAGCACAGTCTTGCTGCTTAATTTTATGTAATACATGCACATGGGGGAATTGTAAGGGAATTATTGCTCCAGACACAAGGCAAAAATCATAAATTAGAAAGAAAAAAGACCATTTCAGCCAATGGTTTTTGGGGAAAAAAGGTATTGTGATAAATTGTAAAGCAATTTTTGTAACAGTTACATATATTAATGTCTATTTTATAACTAGCAAGTGGTCACCATTATCAATTATAAAATATTGTCATCCTTTCTGTAGACAGTACATTCATATGAGAGCACTGCCCAGATTTTGGTCCCCATAAACCAATCACCACCTTTCTTTTGAATAGCTAAGATTGACAAGAACATATAAATGGAAATCAGAAATGTAAATGCTACAGATATTTAAAAAAGGGGGGGTAGGCAGGTGGGGACAGCCTACAAAAAGCTCCTCTGTACTGAACAGAAAGATATTTAGGACCTGATCCAAAGCTCATTCAAGTCAATGGTAAGACTCCCATTGAATTCAGTGAGCACTGGTTCAGCCAACTAATGATGAATAGTATTATAAGAACATAAGAATTGCGCTACTAGGGTCAGTCAAATGATCCATCTAGCCAATTGCCCTGTCTTTCAACAGTGACCAATGCCAGATGCCTCAGAGGGAATAACAGAACAGGATAACTATTGAGTGATCCATCTCCTGTCATCTAGTTCCAGCTCCTGTTAATCAGAGGTGTAGCGACAGCCAGTGCATGTAGCTGCACCTCTTATGATCTTGGCTATTGTCATCAATGGATCTATGCTCCCTGAACTTTTCCAATTTGTTTCTGAACCAAGTTATACTGCTGGACTTCACAACATCCTTTGGCAATGAGTTCCACAGGCTGACTGTGCATGGTGTGAAGAAATATGTCCGTGTTTACATCTGCTGCCTATTAATTTCACAGGGTGACCACTGGTTCTTGTAAAGTAAAGTAAATAACACTTCTCTGTTCACTTTCTCCACACCATTTGCGATTTTATGGACTGCTATCATATCCCTCCTTTAGCTGTATCTCTTTTATATTAAGAAACCTCAGTCTTTTTAATTTCTCCTCATGTGGAAGCCATTCCATACTAGTGATCATTTTTGTTGCTCTTTTCTGTGCTTTTCCCAGTTTCAATATATAGAATCATTGAATCACAGAAACTGGAAGGGACCATGAAAGGTCATCAATTCCAGTCCCCTGTATTCATGGCAAGGCCAAGTACCCTTTTAAACTATCCCTGAGAAGTGCTTGTGTAATCTGCTCTTAATCCTTCCAATGATGGAGATTCCACACACTGCCTAGGCAACTTATTCCAGTGGTTAATCACCGTAACAGTTAGGAGTTTTCCTAATGTTCAGCCTAAACCTCCCTTGTTGTAATTTAAGCCCATTGCTTCTCACCCTATCATTGGTAGTTAAGGAGAACAATTTGTTTCCCTCCTCCATGTGACCAACTTCTAGATACTTGAAAACTGTTATCTCCCCTCTCAGGCTCCATTTCCCAGACTAAAGAAACCCAGCTCTTTTAATCTTCCTTCGTAAGTCAAGTGCTCCAGATGTCTAATCATTTGTGTTGCTCTTCTCTGGACTGTCTCCAATTTGTCTATATCTTGCCTGAAAGCGCACACAGAACTGGACAAAATACTCTAGGTGAGGCTAATCAGGGCAGAGTAGAGTGGAAGAATTACTTCTCGCATCTTACAATACTCCTGTTAATACATCTCAGAATGGCATTTGGTTTTTTTGCAACAGTGTTACACTGTTGACTCATATTCAGCTTGTGGTACACTATGACACCCAGATCCCTTTCCACAGTATTCCTTCCTAGGCAGACATTACCCATTACCCACTCTCTATGCCAACATCTATATCACTGGTGAAAATATTGAAAAGAACCAGCTCCAGAACCGACCCCTGCAGTACCCATTTGTTACGCGCTTCCATCGTGACTGTGAACTGTTGAATACATATATATATAGAGAGAGAGATACACACGCGCGCGCGCACGCACACACACACACTTGAGATAGGGGTGGCCAGAACCGCACCCAATATTCAAGGTGTGGGCATACTAGGGATTTACATAATGGAATTGTGGAATATTCTGCCTTATCTATCCATTTTCTAATGATTTCTAATATTGTTAGTGTTTCTTTTTTTTCCCAACAAGTGCTGCACAATGACCAAATGTTTTCAGAAAATTATCCACAACTTGAAGACAGAGCCATAACTGAAAAATCTGGTGCCCAGGACACATTCCATTTGGAATACATCCCTTACAATAGCTGGCACCTGGAGCAACCAGTGGGGAACGCACCCTTTAATGGAGTAGCTCAATGGAGATGTTCTGGTGTGCCTGGAGCAAAGTCCCCCTCACCCTGCCGTAGTTATGCCTCTGCTCCAAGATCTATTTCTTGAGCAGTAACAGATAATTTAGACTCTATCATTTTTCTATATATAGTTGGTATTGTATTTTCTAATGTTGAATTATTTTAAATTCATCAGCACTGAATTTCATCTATTATTTTGTGGCTCAGTCACCCAGTTTTTTGCTGGCTAAGCGTCAGGGCCCAGCCCAACCTCTGCCATGCCCATGGCCCCAATCTTGATTTGGGGCCCAATCCAGCCCCAGCTGCTTCCACTTGCCAGCAGCAGCAGGGGATAGATCTGGCTGAGGGCCACTTGCTGGCAAGCAGCAGGAGGATCAAAGCCAGAGCCAGCTCCATCCACTGTCTGCAAGCAGCAGGAGACTCGGAGTCAGCTCCTGCTGCTTGCAGGCAGTGGCTGGAGCCGGCTCTGGCTTTGAGACTCCTGCAAGCAGCACAGAGCCAAAGCCAGCTCTTGCCGCTTGTCCGCAAGCATCCCAGAACTGGATCTGGTCCCCTCTGCTGCACTGCCAGCCAGGTGAGGCAGATGGGAGAAGCCAGGCCCATGGCCTCCTAGCTCCAGCACAGTGATGCCCCTGGTGAGATCCCTTTAAGGGGCATCTGTGTTATTATAGTAAAGAAAAACAAGCAAGGAGTCTAGTAGCACTTTTAAAGAATAACAAATTTATTTAATGCATGAGCTTTCATGGGCAAAATCCCACTTTGTCAGATGCTTCGAAAAGAGGGGGACTTAGTCTTTAAAAGTGCCACCAGTCCCTTTGTTTGTATTGCTTATTTCCATCTTTTGCTTCCTATATTTAACCAGTTTCTGATCCATGGGAGGACTTTCCCTCTTACCCCAGGATTACCTACTCTGCTTAGGAACCTTTGGTTTGGCATGTTGAAAGAGGTTTCCTCAACATGTTGCATTGATGCATGTCAAATAATTCTGTTCTATGCTATAATTTCAATCAATTTACCTGGTATTGAATTTAGGTTAACCAGCCTGCAACTGCCAAAATTGCCTCTGAAGCCTTTCAAATAAAATAGTGTTAGGTTAGCTATCTTGAAGTCATTTCATACAGAGTATGACTGAAGCAAAAGGTTCTATACCACAGATAACAGATCTGCAATTTCATATATCAGTTTCTTCAAAACTCATCTGATTCTAGTGACCTATTTCTTTTTAACACTTTGTTTCCAAAAATCCTGTTTTGATATCTCATTTTGGGGCTCTATTCTTTCTTTCCCACATAACACTTCTCCTCCACCAGCATGGTCTAAGCTATTCCTATATATTTTGTACTCTGGAATTAGCGTGTCCCAGAGACTTTCCATCAGATTTCTGTGATGTCTTATTTTATCAGTATCCTCCTCCTTTAATACAAGGCACGAGGGGTGTGAGCAACTCCCATTTTCTGGCAGGGCCTCTGAGCATAAAAGGTGAGCCTGGCCTTCCAGTCATGTTTCCTGAAGCTGCCAGGCAGAAAGAGCACAGCAGCTGACAGGCAGAAAGAGGAGCTGAAGTGCCAGCACTATGGCTCCTCTTAATATTTAGAAAGTGGATCTCTGTGAGGAGGAAAGGGGAGAGTCAGCACATTGAGGCCTGTCCGTCCCAACGCCCAGCAGCAGACTGAACTTTTCTACTATGGCTGCGGCGATGTTCACACTGCAGTGGGTGGGCCTCATCTCCCAACAGAGGCTAAGCTCTGGCCAAGCACTCAATTTAACTCATTTTTATTTTAGCCTTCTAGCATTTGTATGCAAGCACTTATAGTTTGCCAATATTTAGTTGTCTGCCATCATGAGATGCAATTGTATGGAACTTCTTTCATTTGGCTGTTTCTCTTCAGTTAATTAATATCTATTCTCTCCTCTTTATGAGGATAAAATATCCACTCTATTAACCTCTTCCTTAAGTCATGTCTCTGTTTGAATTGTGTGTTCTTCTACACCTCTCAGCTTAGTCAGTTTAAAAAGACCCTACAAACTTTAATTTTACATGGCAGAAATCTCATTCCATTTTTGTTTAGGTGGAGCCCATCTTTGCTGTATAGACTCCTTTCCCAAAAAGGTTCCACAGTTCTTTATAAACCTAACACTATTTTCCCAATACCATTGTCTCCTCCACACATTGAGACCTTGCAGTTCTGCAAATCTAACTGGCCTTCCATGTGGAACTGGAAGCAATTAATTAATGTTACTATAGAGATCCTGGAAATTAATATCTCTTATCCAGCAGCCTAAATTTGCTCTCTAAGATCTCCCTCCTATCTTTCTCTATGACTCTGGTATCTACCTCTATCATGACCACTTGTATCCTCCAAAGCACTGAGGTCTGCAACCCTGACAGGCAATTCACAATGTTTCTGTTCTGGTCATCACAAACCCAGCTATTTCTAATAATCTAATTCCCCATTATTATTACCAGTCTCATTCCAATGACTGGGGTCGCCATCCTCTTGAGAGGATACCATGGCATCCATGATTCTCCTTAGACTTGAAGGGATTAGATTTTTTTTACCCTTTTTTTTTTTTTAATCAACAAACATCAATTTCACCACACTTGCATACACCAATGAAAAAATATTTCCATTGATAACAATCAACATTTACAGAGAGGCAAAGTAGGAGAAGATGCTTTTTAAGAACTTTAAGTTTGATTTGAGGATATTTACTTGGTATAGTTTGACATGTGGTGCTAGCAGTTTTTTGCTTTAATATTTACAAAGCTTTATGTTTTTTAAACTCAGATCTATGCTCATTAAATAAATTGCCTGATCTCCCTCCCATAATTTTCCCACAGTTGTGAAAAAAATGAACTGATAAGCATTTTTTCAATTTTGAGTATGTGTATCTTTGTACAATTGTGAAATATTATAATTGATAAAAATAAAAAAAACCCTAAAAACAAGCTGCTGATATCTGCTGAAATGATAAAAATAAAATTTGAATTTTTCCACATCTATTTGTCCCTTCATTGTTAGTAATGTCATCACTAAATTCAAAAAAGGTCTATATCACACATGGTCCTTATTCAGAAAATAAGGTTATTTTTAGGTAAGTGAAAGATTTTTATCTGTATAAAAGCTACAGAATTTGTCCCAAAAGTTCTCTAATGTTTCTGTTACAAAGAAATGGTGTTGAACAAGCATTAGTAATTAATAGAATGGTACAAAATTGTCAAATTCCATATGCAAAACTAAGATAAGCAGCATCATTTGCAAATCTGGTCAATCAGCAAATTTGCAATTTCTACAGCTCAAAACAATTTTTTTGATTAAAAAGATGAGACATTCCAGTCTGGAGCAAATTGATGTTTTCCAATTCACAAAGTAATCTTGCCAAATTTGCAATAGAGAACGTTTTTCACTCTCTTAACTCACATTTCTTATTGTGTCTTAACAACAAAACCAATGCCCTGCCCCACCAAAAAATTGTTTCACCAGCTATATAAATACCACCTTTAAAAAAAGTGCCACAAAATTCTATTTCTGTGATTACATTATATTAAAACCACTTCTGGATCACTGAAATTATAGTATACTGGGTTGATAACTGTGACAAAGGAGTGGTGAAAAACTAGCATCCCTGAGAGGCGATGAACAGACTGGGAAAGAGAAAGATAAACTGGGATCAAAGTGAGTCTTTTAGAGAGCTCTTTAAAACCAAGTCTATTCTTTCCCATTTTTAATTTAAAAAAAATTAAAACGTTAGTAAATTAAGGATTCCAGTTTCCACTAGAAACTGGGACACAACTGGGAATTAGAAGTGAGCATAAACAGGACATTCAGGGCCAATTTAATCCAGAACAATGGCAAATTCATCCTTAATGTAACTCTATCAACTTCAGTGGACTGGCTTCAGGATGGACATATGCAGTCCAAAGTCTTCTATGGAAGCAGCTGCACTGACATAAAGTTGTGCTCACCTCAGCACAGCTAACACAGCCCTTGAAGGAAGGTGTTACAACCAAAGTGGTCAGGCAGTTCATTACCTAAGCTGCCTTGACAAGAGGAGCTCTCAGCAGAGATTATATGCAACCTTCCCAAACAAACATCCTGAAAGCAGCCTAGTGATGGTCCAATCAATTCTCCTCTAACAGACAGAATTTTCCCTCTTGTGTAAGATTTGTTGCATAGGGAGGTATGCATTAAACATTGTTGCCTTACTTTCAGTAAAATATAAAACCCTGAAACCCTTTTAACTTCTCAGACCTGCTAACCAATCCCTTTATTCATTATGGATGTTCTAATAACTTGAGTACAAAACCCTAATTTAGTTCTTGTCTTTCTTTTTTGCTCTCCACAAGATTTATTTCTACCTCATTGCCTAATTCAAACAGTTTATTAATCAAACTAGAGGAGAAATTAAATGAATAAATGGTCTCTGTCTCCAGACATATTTAAGTGTTATTCATCGTTTGTTTGTTTTTTTTAAATATACAAAAGTATTCTGGGATTGTCAGTTATACATTGTCAACAACAACCAGGATGAAAACATGTCTCTTCTACGAAATCACTATTGACTTCTGAAGCTGCAAACACTCAGTGTTAACTTCACACACAAAAGTCAAGTTCAGCACAAGTATAAGAATTTGCAGAATTGATGCTGTCATCTGAGTTTCAAATCTTAACATGTCTGCACATGGAGAGACCTATTATAGGAAGTATTTTTTTCACAATCCTGTGAAAATGATGGAGAGTTTCAGCAGTATCTCACACTATAGCAATAGTATAAACAGTAATGTCAGACAAGTTCTAAAGGGGTAGCCATGTTAGTTTAATTCAGCAAGAGGGATTTTCTCCTACGAAAGCTCATGAGGTTAATAAATTTGTTAGTCTTTAAAAGTGCCACAGTAGTCCTTGTGAGCAATGTTAGAGAAATTACAAAATGAAAATTTTAAATTATAGTAGATTACAATGTGCACACTAAAAGCTCAGTCGTGCAACCTTTAATGGAGCCTCTGCATTACTTACACATTCAAAATTTTCACTGACTTCAAACGGATGCCGGGGAATGCTTAGAAACCAAGGTCAGGTCTGTGATGTATTGGCTGAGGTTTTAGCCAATACAGTTTTTCTACTGATTGCAAGTACTGAACTCTAATTTGTAGAATATGATTCACTGATTACAAAATGTCATAAATTATAGCTCTGCATTTGCAGGGTTATATATCTTGGTCATAAAATTGTGGCCGGCTACAATTTTTCATAAAAAAAATCTTGGCATGGAAGCATTTTTTTTTAAATCTAAATTTTAACTGTGCATAGGTAGAGCACATTCTTCAGTAAGCAGATCAGAATTACTCACACTGAGCAATTCTAAAGAGTCAAACAATGGCCTTTTTTAAGATAATATTTCAAAATGATTTATTATACCTCAGGGGTATATGATGTATTTTAAAGTAACACTATAAGAAGTTAGGAACATTTTTTTTAACTTCATTAAAGTCCGTGTTCCTTTTGGAAAGGGATATAAAACAAGAACCAAGGAAATAAAATTAAAAAAAAATTGTTTAAACTAAATTAACATTGTGTCACAAATTGACAAAAGCCAGGAAATTGAGAGCTAAAGGTGACACTCCGTTTATAACACTCACAGTTTTGTTTTTTGTCACAATCTCCATGTTGCTAAAAGATTTTTTTTTTCCTGTATCACCCTTTTTATACTGATCCACATTTCACTAAATCAGGCTTTTTTTTTCTCTTTAAGACAGCGATGAAATAGGACTGTATGTGATTTGAGTTACCTGAATACCAAATTTGACCTTTAGTACAAGGTTTTCAATCAAGGAAAATACATGATTAGTTGAAAGTGTTTTGCATGTGCTTGTAATTAAATAGTAGAAATAATCATTTTTCTAGTATTAAAAAAGACACTTCATTTTTAAGGCTAATCAGACCCTGATTAATGGAACACATTTGTAGAGAAGATTAGCAAAACCTGTGTCCACAAGGGTATTATCTTTCCTATGACTGCAATTATTATTTACTGCCTCTGTAACTGCAGTGCCCATGTCTCATAACAATTTTATTTTGTGGGGCAGGTCAATAAGACCATAGCAACTATATCCATGAAGTATTACATTCAAGCATTGGATTGCTTTGATAATTAAGAAGTTGATTTCTAAGAAAATAATAGTATTACTGTTGTACTATTTCAAAAGCAAATGATAACGTACAGAAAAAGTATGATGTGCTTGTAAAGAACATCAATAGCTTAAAAGCAAGGTAACTAATACAAGAACATTTACAGCATATCTAATCCTCTCCACAAAAGAAAAAGCCAGGGGAAAATTAATTTCTGCCAAACAAACAAGTATTTCCTAGATTAAGTTATTTATTATACTATTCCAAAAGCTACTTGTCATGAATCTCCTTGTAGATGTGAGTCTAAGATACAGAGAAGATGATAATGCAAAAGAAAGAACATAGCTTTATTGTACCATTCTATAGACTGCAATTAATATTGTATGGAATTGGTATAAAAATATTTTAATAACAAAGACCTCAAGACAGCTCCTAGTTCAGTTTATAGAGCAAGAGCAGAATCTTCATTTAGTGAAAAAACATTTCACAGTTTTAAAAGTAATGTTGGGTAATAACTGCATTCATTATGGACATAAAACTATTGTAATGAGATTCTTTATTTGTAACGCAACTGAGAAGTGGTCAGGAAACAGCATCTTAGTGAGAAATCCTGTACTGCAAGTCAATAATATTGCAAACAAGAAACTATCATTAGTCCTTTGTGAATATGGGTGTAAGAAGCAAATTAAATTCTTGATAAAAATTCCACTAATTTCACTAAAGATACATACAGAATGTATTTGACCCAATAGGCTGGTGTAAATCTTCTTCACTGTCACTGAGGATCTAATACCATATACCTTAAGATTAAAGACAGTCTCCTGAGAACCACAGCTAGAAAAGTAAGGATGAATGGTCAAAAAACAAATAGCAGACACATCTTGATATCACTACGTTTTCCCTTACATTCTTCTTCCCTTTTGCCCCCCACCCCCATTTTCTCTGGTGCTCCAAATATTTTAAACTTTTTTTAAAAAACTATAGTATTTTAAAAATAACATGGGGATGATAATACTTAATACCATCTGATGAAAGAAATCTTTTCAGTCCCAGAGCAAGCTCATTCTCATCAAATCCCTACCAAACCCAACCAGTGCACCCAAAAATTTATTGTAAAAGCAGGGGTGTGTCACATGGTGTGAACTGAAGATCTAAGCTCTGGTGAACCAAGGGTAGAAGTATTTTCTGAAGCCAAGAACTCCTCCCTTTAAGCACCTTGTTCCATTATTAAAATTTGTATACTGTGTATTGTTTAAGCTGGGGTAGATATTCAGCTGGCGTCAATCAGAGTAGCTACAGTAAAGATATTAGAGCCTTGCCAGTTTACACCAGTTAAAGATTTGGTCCAGTATCCCATAAAATGCAACATTTATCTCTCAACCCATCTGTATGACATTTTGTAACAGAATTCACAGTAAAAACTGTGGATTATAGAACAGCAGTGGAATTAGGTAACTAAATGTCTGCCCATTCTAGATCTGCTTGCTTTGGAAGATTAAAATCAGCCACTCTTGCTATTATATGAGAGATTTGTGAGTCCAAGTATATTTTCTAGTTTTTACCAAAAAACCAAAACTTTCCTATAACCATGACCATCAAGGAAGGAGACAATGGCCATGGAAATGTATCAATTTTATTAGCAAGTATGCTGATAATGTGTTAGTATAATGTTCAGCTTATCGGGTTTTTTTGGAATGGGAGAAAGTGGTGAAGGGGCCTGTATTGGAGGATGAATCTGGGAACCTGAAAGAATGGGGGAGGGGGAACAACCTACTACTTGACAAACTCTAATGTGTTGCAAGACAAATACTTGTGTCCTAAATTTGTGGATGCCAAAAGAAAATGAAAATAGAATAATGTTCCATCCTCCAAAAAGAGCCAGGGAACTATGCACACTTCCTTTGAGCACCTGTTTTTGCCACATTTCTGCTCTAGAGCATTCACTGTGTATTTCAAGAACAGCAGGAGTTAAAGTGGGCCAGAATGTGGTCGAACACCATTCTGGGGCCCACTGTTTTTACAGGCTCAGTGCTCTGGGCCCCCTAAACACACAATATGGTGCCAGAATGCTGTGTTCCAGGGCCCACCATTGAAAAAAAGCAGGCTGCAGAACGCAGCATTCCCGTTCCATTTCCTCTTTTTAGGGGCCCGAACACTGGGCCCCTAAAAATAGCAGGCCCTGGAATGGCGTTTTGCTGCACATTCTGGCAGGTGGTGGTAGGGGTGTGACCAGCCAGCCTGCACATGTTCAGGCTGTGCTTGGGGGTAGAAGCCTCCAAGCACAGCCTGAAGGGTGCATACCATATATACTCAAGTATAAGCCAAGATTTTTGTGCCTGAAATTTGGCTTTAGAAAAGGCACTCGACTTATACATGAGACAATACGGTAGACAGCCCCAGCCCAGGAGTTTCACTGGGCATGCTCCAGGCTGGATCCCCAGTGTGGCCGGAGCAGCCATCTTGGGCAGTCAGCCTGGGCTGGGGTTGGAGTTAGAAGGGGATCCTGGAATCTGGAGCAGCCAGGTAAGGGGGCCCTGGGAAGGGAGTCGGGGTGGCGTTCAGGAAAGCAGCGGCAGGGCCTGAGGGTTGGACGGGTGTCTGGGAGTCCAGGAAAAGCAGTGGCAGAGGTTGGGGGTGACGGGGAATGGGGAAGAAGGGGTGTTGGGGAAATGAGGAACAGCAGCAGGGAGCAGAGAAGGTAACGGTGAGCCGGGGGACAGCAGGGGGAATGGACAGAACAGGGACTGGACAGAGAAGGGGGAAAGCAGGGGGAGTGAAGAGAACAGCAGGAGACGGGGAACACAAGCAGCAGGGGATTGGGGGTTAGGGAGGGCGTTGGAAACTCTGGGAGAAGACAGCGGCCCTGGGTGGGTTGGTTAAGGTCCAAGACCAAAAGGTGACTTTGGATTATATCTGGGTCACTCATTTTGTGCCTCTTTTGGAGCACAGAATGGGGGGGTTGGCTTATGTACAGATTGGCTTATACATGAGTATATACAGCGGTTTCGCAGTCCAGCTTGCGGCTGCCCATGAGTATTGAGGTGGTGTGACTCACACTGGGGGGCGTGGATTTTCAGCGGTGGGTATTGGCGACAGGGAGTGGATTCTGGGCTTAGACATTGAGTGCTGGGGGTGGATTTTGGCAGCAGGGGAATGGATATTGGGGGCAATAGCTGGGGTGGGGGTAGGATCTGGAATGAGAGAAGGTATTTGGGGGCAGGAGCTGGGGTGCAGGAAGGGGGCTCACCCATATGGTAGGGTGGTCCACCCATGTGGGAGGTTTCCAGGGCCCACCAAATTATACTTTAACCCCTGAAGAAGAGCCTGCCTAATGAAAAGACTCAGATGTCCATGGCCTCACAATAACTGAATTAGACTCTTCAGATTAATGAAAATATATTCCTTCCCTATAAAAAGCTGTAGCTAGATCTGTGATTAGTTTTTCAACTGCTGGTTACTTATGTGAACCATAGGAAGAATCTGAATCCAGACATTCTCACTATTTTCCTCCAGACCATTTCAAGAACTATTCCCATTTTAGAATTTGATATTCAAACAGGTTGAGCAAACAGTCCAACTGAAACTGAAATTCAGTACTTATTCATGTGAGACTCTTTCCTATGTCTGTAATAGAAATACCTCAGTTATGATTAAAATGTACACTTGCAACACAAGAGTTAACAAGTGATTTATATAACTCTGCTTATTCTCCTTACCTAGATAGGCCAAAGAAAAATCTGATCTCTTTCTATTTTACAAATCTTGCATGCACATCTATACATTTTTTTTTTTTTGGCAATACTTTATAGACTTCCTCCTTCTCATCCTCCACTTTTTATGAACTCCATCTGGCCAAAGTAAAGGATTCAAAGTTGAACAGTATATCCAATACCCATGTGACATATTCCTACACCCAGTATTTGTCATAACTTTTTAATGAAATATGATTTCAACAAGGAAAATGAGGTCTCAGCAATATATGGATAATTAACATAGCAGATGTTTTGTAAGATTTGAATAATATTTTTGTCAGGGGAAAAGAAACAATACAAATGGCACACTTTTTAAAAGAAACAACCTCGATAATGGCCTATTTCTGTGTTTGGATGAAAACATTCAGCTATCTTTATAATGTAATATGGCTTTTAATTTTTTCAATGCACTTATACTCAAAATTTATCCATATTTTCCATTATTTGTTGTATACCTTTCTCAGTAAGGTAACACAATAAGTTCAGGTAAGCCACGGCTACTTAGCAAGTTACAAAGTCTTTTTACTTTTTCATAGTACTAGTAAAGAATATGGTCACTCTCTCTCCTAAGCTCTCACTTCTATCTGATACATCTGTTTAACATTTTACTGCGAAGGGAGTACACTGTCAAAAATAATGCTAAACTCCAATTTCCTTAGATTATTGCTCTCACAAATTATTTTAACATCTGATGAGGAAAACAAATAAAGCCATATTTTAATTTTGTACAATATCCATGAACTTCTACAAAATGTATAATCATAATGAATGTAGTTGTAGTAACTGGCCATAACCAAAACAGATTCCAGATATAATTTTTATTGGTTTTCTTGTATGGGCAAACTCCTATATTTGCATGTTCCCACCAGGTCTATGAGACAATCATTTACAGGGAATTTTTAACCTCCAGCATCCATATGGAGTTAATTTTAAAAGTGTTAGCTTTGAAGATAGTCTACAATTTCATACAAGTTTGGACATTTTTGGTAGCTGTTTTATAAACAGCCAGTAATTTCCCCAGCAATTTTTCTACAGTATGAGCTTCATGATAAATTAGATTGTGTCCTCTGGCAGTCCACTTCTATTATTTATTTATAGCTTGTGCAGTTTTATAAAAATGAACCTCACAGGTAGTCTCAGGTACAGACACAAAAAATTAAGTCTCCTAAGTATCAAGCCAAACTGATTCTCACTTCACCATAAAGCCCAGTATTTTCTAAAGCCTAAATACAGAGAAGAGCCTTATACTATAAATTGGACTGGGAAAGGGGAAAGAAAAAACACCTACTAATCTGTCAAGTCAATGGGGAAGTGAGTGCGGGAACTGAGAGCCCTCCATTGAAACAACTCTGTGTTCAGTTTCTCCAGCATTCAGCTATGGAGGCTGTTAGCTGAAGAACCTCAATTATTCTCAACAGATGCAGTGGCACATAAGAAGAGAAGAGATGTCTGGTAGCCATTAGGGATGTAAAAGGATAACTGGTTAAACAATAATGAGCCATTTAAATCTTTTGAGCAGATGATCTCTGTTTAAACTGAGGGGAACAGCAACTGGGCAGCTCTTGCTGGGTGGAGGCTTGGAGCCCAGTGCAGGAATAGCAGCTTGGCTCCACATGAGCAGCAGGGAGGCTATCAGCACACTGTCCTCCCTCCACCCTCCAAATCTTCCGAACCTTGTGGGGAGGCAAGCCCAGCTTCTGGCTATCCTTCTCCCAGGCATGAGTTCTCAGATCCTTGGATGGGGTTCCTAGCACTGATCACCCTTCCAGCATTTAACTGTTTACATGTTCTATTCTCAGAGCATTTAAACGGCTTCTCAATTTAACTGATTTCCACATCTCTAGTAACCATGACTTACAGAACATAGTGTCCATACATTAATAAACATCCTGAGCTTCAGCTGGTCAATATTCCTTCATTAACTCTAGACCTTCAATGAATAAAACTGTCAGCAGCACAACCAGAGTGGGCACTTTACTTATGCAGCCTTGGTAGAGATCCATGGCCAAACACAACTTATCTGATGGGGACAAAAAATAATTAAATAAGCAATACAGTAAGTATTGTTTAACTGTAGTCAGACCAACTTAGTTTTCATCTAACTAGCTTCAGTATTGGTAATAGTGAAGCCACAGCATCACCAACTTCAGTGCAGCCTAATTGCTGGGATAGTTACCAAGCACTCTGCATGAACTTATTCAGCTCACACTAGTATAGCTTGACTGCTCCAGTACCCTACCTAGCTGATTAACAGCCATCTGCAATTGTGGGGTAATGTACCACCCTCCTCCCCCGGCCTGAGCATATGTTGCAATAACTCATGAACTGGCCATCCAACTGCATTGGTTCAGGAGATTTGCAAAAGCTAATACATTGTGGTGATCGTGTACTGAATACTGTCAACCTAATGTAAAAGGTCCTTTAGTGGGAAAGTTATGTAAAGGTTCACACTGAACAAGGCTCCATCTAATTCTTTCAATTTGCTACTTAAACAACTTTATTGACTAAAATGCTAAATAATTTTCTTAGTTTTAAGACATTTGGGACACAAAAGTCTTCCAAAACATAGTTAATGTAACTTTTTTTATGACCCTGGATGAAAGTTAAAAATCTAGTTTGGGTATGTCCACATGAGCTACAATCACAGGGTATAACTTGGACTATATGCTAAGAATGTAAGCCTTTTGGGGTCTGGACAATGAGTCTTTAGGTATGTGTTGTACATTGTCTGAAATAATGGTGGTGTACTCTCTAGGTACTGTCACTTTATAAGAAACAAATATTAAAAGCTCTTCTGAAAAATAATACTGTGAACAAGCAGCAGCCAACATGGTTCAAAAGAAGTAGGTAGCTCAAAGATCCCAGGTGACAATAAATAAATTAAAAAAAAAACAAAAAAACAAAAGGTCTGCCATCCCTCCTTATCAGGTATAAGTCACTTAATTTCTCTGGTCCAAAAGTACAGCTGTGTTAGTTTAGTTCAGTTAAGCAGAGTCTTGTGGTACTTAAAGACTAAAAAATTTATTTATCACATGAGCTTTCATGGGAGAAAATCCCACTTTGTCAGACACTTTGAAGATGGGGGAACTTACAGAATGGGAGGAAAATAAATGCAGGGGAGCACTGTTCCCTCTAAGCTGTGTGCATGTGCGCATGCTCACAAGTCATGAAACCTGTGCACACAACACAATAAAGTGTGCACAAAAAATTCAATAGTGCTAATATTGGTGCTCACAAAGAAATGTTTTTGTGCACACAAAGAAATTGTTTGCGCACACAGGCTATGAGTAGTTAGAGGGCACATTGCTGAGGGGAGTATAAATCATGGGATCGGGTCACCCTGTAACAGCAAATTAAAACAGTTGTTAAGATTCAAACAGTGTGACCCAATCCCATAACTTACACTTTCCTGCATTTATTTCATCCCATTCTGTAAATTCCCCCATCTTCAAAGCGCCTGATGAAGAGGGATTTTCTCCCACAAAAGTTCGTGCAATAAATGAATTTGTTAATCTTTAACTGCCAGAGGACTCCTTGGCTATGTTCACACAGGGCAGGCTTGTTTCAAAACAACACATTTCGAAACAAGCTGTTTCGAAATAATATGTTATTTTGAAACAACTTATTTCGCTGGACAAAAACCATGTCCGCGAAATAACGGAGTGAAATAGCAGGTCCACAGTGTGGACCTGCTATTTCGCCTGGGGAGGGGACTGCAGGCACCCACAGGGTGCAGTGCAGAGGGGCACTGCATCCCATGGGTGCCTGCAGAGGGCTGCAGGCACCGGCGGAGTCAGGTGCAGGGCTGCGCCTCACTCCGCCAGTACCTGCAAGGGACTGCAGGCACCGCGTCTCACCTGGCAGGTGCATGCAGCCCCCTGCAAGCACCCGCCAGGAGAGGGCAGCGGGGTACTTCACCCCAGGGGCTTTAAAGCCCCTGCTGCCCCCCAACCTGGAGGCGCAGCCCCGGCGCGCGGCTGCAGCCCGCCGCTGCCGGGGCTGGAGTAAGCGC
>ML682018.1:4620921-4662255 GCA_007922195.1 Podocnemis expansa | reverse complement strand
GCCGGGGCCGCGCCTCCAGGTTGGGGGGCAGCAGGGGCTTTAAAGCCCCTGGGGTGAAGTGCCCCGCTGCCCTCTCCTGGCGGGTGCTTGCAGGGGGCTGCATGCACCCGCCAGGTGAGGCACGGTGCCTGCAGTCCCCTTCAGGCACCGGCGGCGTGCGGCGCAGCTCCGCGCCCCCCCCTCCCCGCGGACACCCCTCAGCACCTTGGCCAGGGTGCTGAGGGGGAGCTGCCCTTCCTCCCAGGGTGCTTAGCACCCTGGGAGGAAGGTGACATGTTGTTTCGGAACGCTTTGTTCCGAAACAACATGTCCGAACAGGGCTGTTTCGAAACCTCTGGTTTCGAAACAACCCTGTTTCGACAGCCAACGAGGTTTAGGTTGTTTCGAAAGCAGCACGGCCATTTCGAAAGAAGCGGTTTGCTTCTTTCGAAATGGCCGTGCGTCGTGTGGCCATGCCACTTCTTATTTCGAAACAACCTCTGTTGTTTCGAAATAAGAACCCTGTGTAGACATACCCCTTGTTTGTTTTAATTTCTTGGCTCCTCCTTTTCCTCACTGGCTAAATTTAAGGCTACTTTACCTCACAGGGTATACTGAGGCTACATTCAATACCCCTAAAACTCATTGAGAACATTTATAATAATATTTTGCACCATCATTTGCTAAAAAAAGACAAATTTGCAACATTAGGATTGTGATATAGTCTTTGAGGAGAAGGGAAATAGAGCCCAACCATCAGGCTCTACACCACCACTTCTCCTGCTGTCTTGATCAGCCCCATCCTACCATGAATCTCCTGCTACTCAGCAACATAGAAAATGTCCTATCAAATTTAGATCCTGTATTGTGCACTTCTGTGCAGTCTTTTCACCCTTTATGCTACCGATGCACATCAAACTAAGAGAGTGCCGATTACACTTCTGGGAAAAGGGGAGTAGGTACTATGGAATTTCATTTCTCCTTGATAGTTCAGAAATAATGGCATTTCCTTCCTTGTTTTCCTCCAGCCTTTACAGAAATAAAGGTCTTAGAAATATTTTTGTAAAACAAAAACAAACAAAAAAAAATCACTGTGACAAATAGAACATGACTTCCCAATATCAGTTAATCAATGACAGGAAAGCTCACAGGTCTGAAGTGTTAATAAGTAATGGTGACAGTTGTCTCCATTTTCTCTTTATTGAGATAAATATTCCTAAAATTCTCTCTGTTACTCACACTTGCATAATCAATTTAGGGTGAAATGACATTACTCACACTTATCCAATCTTTGCTTTC
This sequence comes from Podocnemis expansa, assembly GCA_007922195.1. Taxonomy (NCBI): domain Eukaryota; kingdom Metazoa; phylum Chordata; order Testudines; family Podocnemididae; genus Podocnemis; species Podocnemis expansa. The sequence continues at coordinate 4,660,977 of ML682018.1, read as the reverse complement.
TATTTAAAAGGTGTTCACTCAGATGAGTGTAATTCTGGAGCAGTTCTGGTTAATATCAGGGTATCATTCTATGTATAACTACAGCAGATGATGAGTTTTTTTTTTTTAACAGTCAAATTAAAGTTTATATTATTGGAGCAGGCAATTATCAGACTAAAATTGATTGACACCTATGTAAGATTTGAATCAGAGTAATTTTTGTTAATTGCTTTTGAAAAATCTAAATCACTGAATACAAGAGGAGCTTTACCATTGTCTTTAATAGGCCCTAAAAACGCTGAAATCTTTCACCAGAGGTTATAATTGCATCATGATCTCTTTCCAATTGAATACCCAAAGCAGAGATTCTTCTTTTTCCATAGGAGTCTGTAGCAGGAAGGCACGGCCCACATCGGAGATAGCCCAGAAGGAAATGCCTGACTGGAGCCAAGAGCAGCCTATCAATCAGGCTGGAAGCAGAGGGTTGGGACAGGAAGTATATGAAGGGAGGCAGGCAGCTTAGTCCAGCTCAGGCCAGGGAAGGGGAAGGGGAAGGGCATGTCTCTGCTCCCTCCTGACCCTGGGCCACTCAGCAGGAAAGCAGAGCTATGGCCTACAGACCCAGGCCCAGATCTCTGGCAGGGACCGCCTGCGGCCAGAGACTGGGAGATAATGCCCAAGCCCTGGGCCACCACAAGCCCCGTGGAGGAGCTGGTGGCTGGGAGGCCTGCTGGGCCCCTTGATTCGCTCCCCCACTGGGGACCCCAAGCCCTTGTCTGCACTTTGTGACTTGGAAGAACTACCCCTGGCTGATGAGAGCCTCCTGACCCCCCAGACATGCGACCTGGAGGAGCTGCCACCTGCCAGCGGTCCTGTCGAGCTACCAGACCTGCCACTGCCCGACAAGATGAAAGGATTCTGTAACCTCCCCCTGGGCAATTACCTGACGAGCCAGCAGACGAGCCTCCAACTCAGGTACTGCCAGGAAGCGGGGCCGGGATTAGAACCTGGTAATACAAGCACCAACCCTTGGGGTCAGTGTGTTGCAGCTAGGGCACTGCTGACCCCTGTATGGAAGCGCCAAGCCCTGCTAGAGACCTGAGCTGGGACACAGTAGATCTGTGTGACCCTGCGCCTCCACTGATTCCTCTCCCGACATCGAGTGCCCCTTTGTGGTTTGTAGACCCAAGGGGCGGCAGTGCCATTCCTACCTTACCCTAGAGGCTTCACTTGTGACTTTGCCCTACCAAGTGGCTAGGGACGGTGTCTGGCCCTGCAGAGGGCTGAGACTTTGTGGCTTTGCCCTCCTAAGGGGCTAGAGACTTGGTGGTCCCACCCGATGAAGGACCAGAGACTTTGGGACTTTGCCCTGCCAAGGAGCTAGAGATTTGGCGGTCCCAGCCTACAAAGGGCTGGTGACCCTGGTCAGCTGCTCCCGCCTCCTCAGGAGGGTGAGCAGCCATGTCACGGAGACACCCAATCTCTTCAGGGCAACTCTATGAGTTTCCCATAGCAGGGGTACAATCACATAAGTATGAAAGGTGTTCTCATTGTAATGTGAGTCAAAACCATGATTCAGTAAAGCACTTTAGGCATGTGCTTAACTTTAAACATGTGCTCACAGCACATGGAGATCAAGAAAATTTAAGCATGTGCTTCAAATGCTTTTCTGAATGGGGATGATTAATGTGTGCTCAAAATATTAAGTTTGTACTTAAAGTTAAGTACATGTTTAAGTGCATAGCTGAATTTCTGCCTCAAAGCACTCCATACCTAGACCAGGCCCTAATATTTCTACTGCACTGCTGAATCAATTGTGTAAGGTCAACATTTCAATCTACAGTAGATCACACTCAGAAGTCTAGAGTTTGGAGCAGCTCAAGCTCCATTCTGAGTTAAAATGGCACAGCTAAATGGACTATACTGATGTAATTGTGTTGGTTCCAGAATAGGGAATGGAAAAGGTAGCTGAGATGATATCTTCTACTGGACCAACTTCTATTAGTGGAGGTGTATAAGACTTCAAACTATATTGAGCTCTTCACATCTGGGAAAGGAAGAAGAGTGTCTGAGTGGAATGACTAGGGCATTGTAGTAGTCAGAGCCAAAAGTAAGAACTGGGGACACCATTGGGTAAGGTGGTAAGTCACAGGTAAGGTTCAGCAGCAGGGATCTGAAGTAAAGCAGGAAACCAGGAACTGAGAGTAAATATGAATCTGGGATAGAGAATAGGAACCACAAGTCACATATGCAAGAAGGTCTATAACATCAGCCAACCCGGAATTCTTCTAGGTGGTTGAAGTTGTTGTAGGAGCCATTAAAGCAGTGTTGCTGTTACGTCCATAATTTTTATTTCCAAGCATAGTTATGAATTTAAGTTCCCAGGGTCACCTTTTGAAGGTATTGTAAAGATAAGTTTTGAAAAATCAAATATGGAGTGATCATTTTGTGAAAGGCGTTCATGGGTAATATGTTGTTTTTTTGTCTTGTATGAATTCACTCAAGAATGTCATAATTGTCTGGTTTCAACTTCATAGGTATTAGAGGTGCATTTGATGCTTTGTGTCATTTTAACTTATAATGGAACTTTATCATTATAGCAATGGAGATATGTCTGAAGGCTATGCATCTGCTGCTCTCACCAGGTCTAATACCCCTTTGAGTTAATTTGCCCTGATATAAGAACCATCATTCTCCTGCTTATGAATAGTTTGGCAAAGCTGCAGTGCTGTTTGAAGGCCAGAAGAGAGGTTCAGGAAAGATTTCTTTCAGACTGTCACGCTATCAAATATGGATTTTAACTGTCTGAAGATACCCCCTGTGGGTTCAAGCATGGAGTGGTAATGGCACCTGGGGATGTGTGGTCAGTGGGTTTCTTTTTCCAGTGCAGTTACAGGTTTACTGAAGGAGGTACTTTGGTTGCCCTTTCTATGATGAGATCTACCTCTCTAGTAGATGAGGTTGCACCATAGACATCCCCAGAAGTTCAGAACTAAGGCAGAGAGGCTACCTTGAATCCCAGTTACTAAACCCTAAAATAGACTTACTGATCAAGTTGACAGGTTTTCTGAGCTGTATCATTCACTTTTAAAGATGGTGCCACAAATGAAATCAGTTTCAAGCTGCAACACAAAAAGCATTATGATTTATGTGCTACTGTGTATGAAGTTATGCCAGAAATGATTGAAAAGAGGAACAATAGTTAGGAATATGTTGTGGCAGCAGGTAGTTACCCTAGCTAGAAAAATCTGGAGGAGACAAAAACATTCAAAGTATTTGCAGAAATGCAAGTATTTTATAACATAGGCTAGAACTCTTGACAGTGGTTGCAGAACATAAATTTATTACTGTTTTCCTAAAAAATTGCAGATTATAGTAAATAAAACTACCATTAAACATGAAGTTTTAACTGCCAGAACAGACACAAGTTCAATTTATAACTAAGCTTGACAAAATTTTATATTTTTAATATAATGTCAGGTAATGTTAATGTTTACTTTTAAGCATTATTTAATTTTTTTAGCAATTTAAATTAAGAGAAATAAATGGTGAGGTCAGACACTTATTTAAAGACAGTAGATTGAGATCCAAATAAGGTACTGCTTTATAATGGTTAAAGCACAAATTGTGAACATCACTGTCAAAATATACAAAGTAAATATCCTTAAATCAAACTCTCATAACTTTTTAAGCAGTATCTTTCTTACTTTGCCTTTCTGTAAATTTTGATTATTCTTCACAGAAAGAGTTTTCATTGCTTTATGTGTACATGGCAAAAAAAAAAAAATCAATACTTACCAATGTTTACCATAAAAATCTATTATTTTCCAAGCCTATTTATTACCATCCTCTGAGAGTGCTTATTGAAAGCAGGAAATACATATTAATTAAGGGCTTAGGGAGGCATATACCGAAAGCAGCTTAGGTCAGTGCTAATGGTTGAAAATATTCATGCTTTTCTTCATTTTTATAAGCAATCAGAGTCTTAATATTAAGCAGAGTAGTTGCTTATATGTGTGAAAAATGTCAACTATTTGTCAGAATACTGCAGGAGCCAGTTTGTCCTTTACCCTAAGACTTCTAACATTATTTACATCAGCATTAGCTGGATTTTGGTTACCACCATTCTGACCTAGTAATATTTTACATACATACTTTGCACTGGAGTTAATGATGAGACAAGACATAATGAAATGGAGAATCTGGCCACAAGACAGGAAGATAACACATCCTATTAGATCACAGAAGCTATTTAGGTGAGACAGAAAGCAACGACTTAACCTGGAATTTGGCCAGGACTGGGTTGAGCAGACTTTTAGGAAAAGTGGCAAGGGATCCCAAATGGCCCTAGACTTTGGGTCAACACAACAGAAGCTAGAACTCTTTTTTCAGTGGTCATAAAATATAATTCCCTAAAACAGGAAAACACTAAACTTAAACAGTTTTCTAAAACAGTCTCCTTACTGCCCCTCTCCCCCACCTGTGCTGGGGCCCCCAGCACTGTACATGGGGCCCCCAGCAGCCCTGCTGCTGCCAGGACCCAGGATCCCCAGTGGCACAGGAAGCATTCACTGGGCTCTTGGTCCAGAGGCAGGCTGGTTGCAGCCACGAGGCTCCCAGGTCCTGGCAGTAGGGGAAAACAGCGCCAGTGGCTGCCTGGTTCCTGACAACAGCGTGCCTGCAGCCTGAGTGGACCTGGCAGCTCTGGTGACTACAGTCTCACTGCTGCCAGGGACCAGGGACTGGGAGCACCAACAGCTGCCTCCCTAGCTGCTGGGCCATGGACATCCCAGCAGCTGCCTCCAGTCTCCTGCAGCAGGAGGGGCAAGTGCTGGGGCTCTGTGGTGGTGGGTTGAAGCCCCCAGCAGCAGGTAGCTAAAGTTGCTGGAGCTCCCCATCCCCAGTGGCAGGGGGCTGAATCTGCTGGAGATCCTCCCTCAAGCAGCAAATTCTGCCTGCCCCTCCCTTGTCAATTTCACTGCTCTAACAGAACAGTGAAATTAGCAAGTATTGTAACAGCTCCAGAAGACCAGAGTGGCCTTAATTGGCATTTGGGACACTTCTGGAGGCAACTTACTGTGGAAGAAAAATGAGTCAGCATCCACACACACACTATCATGCAACAACAGCTGCCCCGCAACAGGCACTATGACTCTTGCACAGAAGACATTATTGTTGTGTCAGACAAGGGCAGTTTTAATGCAACAAGGAACATGCAGGTGTATATGGTGGATTTGTTTTGTCACAATAAGATGACTTCTGCCACAAAAACTCGCTAGTGTTTACAAGGTCTTGGCCAATGCACATGTTTTAGATAGGCAAATATTAAACTATATTACATTGTTCCTTTCCCCTACCAAGTATAATTTTCTGTTGCATAGAACAGTAGATGATGTAGGTAAAATAACTAAAAAAAAAATGAATTTGCTTCCTAATATCGTACTATTTTATGTTAGAGTGTAAAGAAGAAATTGATACACTACATTCCACAAGCTAATGTGATCCTCACGTCTGACATTATCTCAGTGAAGGGAGCATCATATTCTTATATGCTAATGCTCCTTTGGCAAAACCAGTTTCCATCATAAATTTTCACGCAGACTACACAGCTATCTCCTCAATGACTCATTTTATCTCTGCGCAACAAAAACTCTTCTCTTTTCAGTAAGTAATGGCTGTTTTGCCTCTCTATTAGGAAGATTAGCTTGTGATCTCACACAGCATATTACTTGCATTCATGTGGCATTTATTAGCAATTCAAAAGAGTTTTTAGCCCTTTATGTGTCTGTGCCATGTGCCAGATCACAATTTCTATATTAGTCTTTATCACAGTTTTCTAAAATTTGCAACAATTCCCATACCCTTGCCACATTGTTTTACCATTTACTTGTTTATACACATGAAAATTTGAAGGATACAACTGCAGTACAGCTGGGAACTTGCATCTCAGCAAAGGTGAAAACGTGTTAGCTATGCTTGATCTGGCATACAAAAAAATTGTAGTGTAAGCAGAAGTAGCATGGACAGTGCAGAAGCTATGGCTAGCCACTTGAGTTAGATTTTAGATGGCTAGCCCAGTCTGCTGCTCATGCCACTTCTGGCTTCTTAGCTATTTTTAGCATGCTAACTCAAGAAGAACTAGCGCATACCTGTCTTCATGTTCTGGGAAGCACATTCCTATTTGCAATGTGGAGATAATCTCAGTGGCTCACAATTTCTGTTATTTCAGTACAGATTGATTTTTGCCTACAGTGAAGTGTGATTCAGTTGTGTTCCTTGGTTTGCTCTACCATTTTCAATTCCACCTCAAGCTTTGCTAGAAACTTGTTTGTCACTAATGTTTTTCTTGCATTGTTGACAGCAAACCTTCTATAATGCATCACGCTTCCTGTATTTCCATCAGGTCTAGGGTGACCAGTTGTCTCACTTTTATAGGGAGAGTCCTGATATTCAGGGATTTTTCTTAATTTAAAAGAACACTGTTAACCCCCACCCCCATCCTAAATTTTTCCACACTTCTGATCTAGTCACTCTCTCTACATCCTCAGATGATATTTGTACTGAAAAGGCTCGTGTCTGACATCAGCAAAACCATCTCCAAGTCTTAGCTTGTTTCTCAGATGTTGTAGAGGTTTGCTGGATTGCTCTTTGCTAATTGGGGGGGGGGCTCTAAGAAGATACTTTCTTTATTAGACCAAATGCTAAAGTAGTGCTTAGCTGCCAAATTTGCAAGAGGTCAGAAGAATTCAGATGAACCATTTTTTCATAGGAACATGTTAATTTGTCAAAATTGAAAAGTTTTCATGGAGACATTTCAGTTTCTAGAAAACTCTGCCAGAGACCCCTGAAAGTTCCAATGACTTTTGGCTCCTGCTTTCTAGCCCTAGAAAAGCTTTCAGACCATTTGTTTAGAAAAACCATTTAAGCTGGTCATACCTAAGACAACCAAAAAAATGAGACAGTGCTCTTCTCACTACCTCTGATCTTTCATCTACCCAGCCCTTCAAGCCCTGTCTCTCACTCAACTATAGCCACACAAATAGCTAAAACTGGACATTGTAAACTTTGTTATTTTGATTCCATGTCCACCAAAGTTATCCAGAGATTATTTCCTATCACTGATAGGCGATAACTGCTAATATTGATTTAAGGAAAATGATTACTAAGAAGATTGCATATAAAGACATTTCTTTAGAAACTAAAATACTGCTTATGTTGCTTTTAAAAAAATAGGAAACATTACTAATATTTAAACCAGTGACCTTGCTTAAGTCAGTAATATGAATAGCACCCTTCAAGAACACCTTCAACATAAAATATATTCCTGTGTATCTACATAGATATGACAAACAAGGAGTGCTGTGGCACTTTAAAAGTACCACAAGAATCCTTGTCTGTTTTGCTGAACTAGACTAGCACAACTACTCCTCTGGAACTTGTCAGCACGCTATTTATAGATACTTAGATGCTGTATAAACATGCACAATTTGCATATACATTTAAACTATAGGAGCTTTGGAAAGTTCAATTTGCCCACTTGGTAGGAATAAAATATTTTTAGGGTTGTTTTTTTCTATTGTTATCAATCATCATGGCAAAAAGTAGGCAAGTAGGCTTTTTGGCAAGGCTGGTAAATTTTCATGATAATTTTGCAAGGCTGTATTCTATGGCAGCAAACCAATTTTCTGCTATTCTTATTAGATTACAGGAGAATGAAACAAAACATTTTCACAAAATGCATTTATTGTAATGTCAGATACATTCCACAGACTTTACTATTGTTACACATTAATATAACTGAAAGGGAATTTGTCCTACATAAAACCATGCATAAGTGCATAGGGGAGCAGAAGTGAATAATGACAAACTATGTAAACTACGCAATGAAAACCAATACTAAGATTCTTTGTCAGAGGACTGAAATTGGCTAAATCCTTGAGCATGTCTGTTCTTGTAAACATTACCAAGGTTTTTATGGTGGTGTCGTTGTCGTGGGTACATCACACGTTCATGACATTCTCTGATGTCGTGTACTGACATTGTGTTCAGAGACTGGGGAAAAAATCCTTGTGTGCAGCTAACAACACTGGTGGAATGACTTTTGCCCCACATTTAATTTCTGTTCCTGCAAGCTTTCCCAAGCACAGCTGACATTTCTGCTGTAGACAGACTTCCTCAAGAAATGCTATTTTAATTAGTTTCACTATTTGATAGATGATAAAATAGTCTGTAGTTACAGACGAGAAAGCTTATACGCAGTACCAATACTGAAAAATATACAGATTTATACAAGGATGTAGAGTGTCAAACAATACATCATGAAAATATGTCTTTTGAATGACATTTGGAGTCTGGGACTGAAGCCAGGAAGTAAAAGCATTTAGGTTATATAGTTTCAAGATCAAAAGATCAAATGTTTTTCATAATCTATCATGTGATAGTCCTTTGATTTATAGTAAGTTTTCTTTCCAGTTTTCAGTCTTTCAGAGAAAGAACGTCAGATGGAAAGACAATGAAAATATTTTGAAAAATATAAGATGTACATTGGGGATAGCCATGTAATAAAAACCATACACATTAGCCATTAATAAAATTCTTATACAGATACAGTGAACAGTGTCTGATCCATCTAACCAACAAGCCAAAGAGATATGGATCAGACACTTCACTGTATCTGTATATGCATTTTATTTATATTCATATCAGGATTAGCATCACTAAGTATCACTGTGATTAAGGGTGAGAAGGATAATCCATTTTATGCTGAAAAGACATCTTCATTTCAACATTGTGATGAATTTTGTGAAGAAAGCTTAGGCAAAATCAGGTCAGCTATTTGTGACTTGAGTAAACATGATTAAAAATTCTATTTTGCACTTAGAAAAGGAATTTGTTCATTTGTTTGCAGCCAGGTTCAACAGCATCTGAATTTAAAGGTTTGGCTTCTTTCATATGCTACCAAGATTTAGTCAGTGCAGGACACTGAGATAAGAAAAAGTTCAGGGAGCTTGTTATGGCTCCTCGATTCTCTTGGAATATCTTTACCTGTTCCACAAAGGATAATGGACAAACTAGGGATTGCTTGAATGCACAGTGCTTCAGCCTAACGTGCCTTCCACCCCTAGTACTCTTGAAATACACTGAGAAGTAGGAAACTGAACCTATTCTGCACCAGCTCCCAAATGCCTCATGTTAAGAGAATTCTTAGCTGGCTAGATTCAGCTGCTTTACAGTACCTGTTACTTACAGGAATGAGACAGAGGGGCTGGAAAACAAAAAAGAGGCTGGCCCTAAAATGTCAAACTTGGTGTTTTATTAGTAAGGTGGGGGTTAACTTTCCTAAATTTTGGGAAGGGGGGAAATTTTAAAGTTAGGAAAGTAACTTCACAATGAGTAGCTGTTCTGAGATGGTTTAACACAGTAATAGCCCATGAATTGGAGTCTTTTGCTGGCCAGCATGATTTGTTCGTGAACAGGACTACAAATGAATTGGTTAGGAAAAGAATGTAAGCAGAAAAATGGTGAGGAAAAAATTCTATTAGAACAGGTGTAAATTATTACCTAATCATGACAGTAGCATTTGAGATACAATGCATACAGTGTATCTGTATGCACATATGTGAATGATTATGTATTGTACATTAAACCAGGAGAGAGGGGATTTTCATTGCCATGTACAGAAATGTACCCTTATGCAAAGCATGCATAATATAGCACTATTCTTTTTTGACAGTATTTAACAACTGCTTGACAAAGGTGTAAATTTTGGCGTATGGTGACAGTGCAGAATCAGACAATTTTTTTTAAAAGAGGGGGGGGAAATGCATGTAAATAGCATGTCACACATCCATCATGCCCCAAATCACTTCTCTTACATATCTATATCACCTATAGATCATTTCCATTTAGCTGTGTTATTTTGAGATTCATTTTACCCCTATGAGTTTATGTTGTGTTTTCCATGCTTGGAAAGTATCTAGCACATCAGTGAACCGTAAAACCACTTGTGCTTTATACCCTTTCCTCTTATTTTGTATACTTTTTTTTTTCTAATTAAAGAAATTGATTTGAACTTCAGGTTCACGTAGCAGGAGTAGTGATGGCCATTGGCTTTTCAAACTTTATCCAGATAATATACAAGTTGAAAAGTCTACCTGGAACAAAATAGCACAGTATTATCTTAGCCTGTGTTATAAATAAATTCACATTTTAATTTGTAATATATTTTTGTTCCTTTGCTCACTGAACTCTCCTCCTGACTATTCTTTATTTTAGTGGCAATGGCATACCAGTGGGGGGGGCAGTTAGGGTTAGGGTTACGTGTTGGTCTGGGAATGAGCACCTAGCAGGGCTTCACCAACCCTGATCTGGTGGATAGTTTCTGCTGCTGTTGCCTGAGAGCCCTTCACAGCTCAGTTGAGTGGGAATAGAATCACAGAATATTAGGGCTGGAGGGGACTTCATGAGGTCATCTAGCCCAACCCCTGCTAAAAGCAGGCCTATTCCCACTAAATCATTCCAGCCAGGGTTTTATCAAACTGGGTTTTAAAAGTTCACAAAGATGGAGATTCCGTCACCTCCATAGGCAACCCATTCCAGAGTTCCACCACCCTTCTAGTGAGCAAGTTTTCCTAATATCCAATCTAGACCTCCCCAACTGCAGCTTGAAACCACTGCTCCTTGTTACGTCCTCCGTCACCACTGAGAATAGCCTAGCTCCTTCTCTTTGGAGCACCCCTTCACATAGCTAAAGGTAGTCAAATCTGCATCTGCCTTCTCTTCTGCAGACTAAATAAGCCAAGTTCCTTCATTCTCTCCTCATAAGTCATATACCCCGGCCCTCTACATGTTTTTGTTGCCCTCCATTGGACTCTATTTTAGTGCTGACCTACCTGGATATGATGGGTACTTTCCCTTTGCATTGCAAGCTGGGTTGTGGGGGTCAAGGTTAAGGCCAAGATGGAACCTGATCAATTGGGGGTTACCCCATGTTTCCTGCTCAAGCTGAAAAAGTTGCCTCCAACCTTAAAGAAGCCAGGGAGGAGGGGCAGGGCCGAGGCCATGACACCCTCCAACCCATTTGTGGCATGCAATGGGAATGGCCACTGCTGTCTGGCAGGGTATGTCTACACAGCACTTTTCTTTCAAAATAACACTCATTATTTCTAAATAAAAGAAATTTAGTCTACACGACGTTTTCTTATTTCGAAAGGACAGATCCCATCCTTTTGAAATAAGAATCGTTGTTTCGAAAGAGTTAAACCCCGATGTTTTTGAAACAGCTGTTATTTTGAAATGGATATTTCGAAATAATGCCGATTAGACCTGTTGTTTTGAAACAACAGGTCCAAACGGCTTTATTTCAAAATAACCATTTTGAAATGAAAGCTGTTTGGATTGCAGGCTTTCCCTTAATTCGAATTAACATTTTGTTAATTCGAATTAACTTATTTCAAAATAAGGAATTTATTTTGAAACAACTCATTTCAAAATCCTTATTTTGAAATAACGATGCATGTGTAGACATAGCCACACAGAACAGAGAAGAGGAAGTGAAAGCATTTTCTGATTCCTCAAATATGATTTACATCTTAAATAAATAGATAAGTGCTTGCTGTGCTTTTATTTGCCAGTAGGCATTCTCTCTATTATCACCACCTCCCCTACAAAAATATAGAACGAAGCTGGCCCAGCAAAGTTCACCTGCATGGGCAATGAGCACTCAGTGTGAGCCCCGTGCACTGCGTAAGGGAGGTGGGGAGTGTAGCAGAGCCAAGCCTCCTTTCGCATGCCCCAAGCCTTCAGTATCCTCCTCCCCCAACTGAGGGGGTGGCACCAAGATACCGCCTGTCCTTCATGGTTGTAGGGGGCGTATATGTAGGCTAGGTGCCAGAGACCCTCAATATGCCACTGTCCAGCTGCTGCAGCCACATGGCTATTTCAAAACATGATAGGTTAGAAAAGCTAGTGTGTATCTGTCTGTTCAAACTGAGAATTACGTCTCCCAGCTACTGTGGAGACATATCCTAAATGTTGAGAACTCCTCCAGTTGTATGGGCAGATGCCATTTTGTATTGCAGTTTACCTGCAGAATCTTAAAGATGAAGTAACACTGCTCTCTCTCATGGAAACATCTGATTTGTTCTCTCTTTCCTGAATATTTTCCTTAATTTAAAATGAGTATTCTGGATGAAAGAAAAAAAATTAAGAAGCACCCTAAAATAACAAGAAATAAAATTTGGCATTAAAAAACAAAACAAAACAGCTACTCTCTTCCCCATTCCCCTAAAATCAATTCACTGACAAAATGATAACTCTAATGAAAAATATGGTTAGCTGGTAAATGCTTTTTCAAACATATCAGCAACCACGATATATACTGAGCCTCTGAACCTTTGTTTTATCTTTGACCATCCACATTATTAACTATTAATTTTCACTATCCCCATGTTCTCCTATTTTTTAGGTAATTTATTAATGACTTATTTTAAGCTTGTTTTTTTTTTTGCTTGTTTTTCCATGATTCTTAGGGTCTACCCTCCGTTCCATAAGCATTCACTAAAGGTGAGAAAGTAAGCTGGCAGAGATTCTAAAATATAGAGAATTCACATGTGATCATAGAAGCTATTTCTTTCCCACTCACACAAAGATCAAGCCATAATCAGCAACTGAAATTCTTCAGGTATTTTTAGTATGTACAGTAAAATAGAAATGCACTCTCTGCTCCTTTATGCACTGACATAAGACCCAATAGTGCAAAGAAGAAGGTAACAAATATCCTTTCTTCCTTATTTCTTTTTGCAGTTTTATTTTAAAAGAAGAAAAATCAAATAAAAAACCACTTCACAATGAAGGAAAAAAACAAAGTTGTTTATAAAGCACTAAAGCCTTCCATGACTCTTCATTAAAAGCCTAAACATATCTACAAGGCCAGAAGAGTGTGGTATTGAGAGCTTACTTTTCCTGTAGAAAGAATTGGATATTTTAAGTTCAAGGTCCAAGCATTTTATTTTTATCTGTGGAACCTTTGGTGAGGAACAAGAACAACCTGTTCTATCATACAGTTTCTGTGACCATGAATATACTAGTACATTTCAATAAACTGCTGTTTACAAGCAAGCAATAAAATTCTCGGGAAGTAATGCTAATAACTGCCCAAATATCAGGTTTTGTATTAAATCTCCTGTTATTATACATTACTGTGGAAAAACAGCAGTTTAAGTGCTGTGTTTTAAACAGTTTGCACTGGGCTATAAATTTTAGATGCATGTATGTTATACAGGACCATGCAAATCATAGTCTGGAAGTCAGTTTCATTTGTGCAATGTATGCTATAATAGAACAAAAGCAATTCAGGCATGATCGTTTTCCATTTTTTTCAGGGCTTAAGGATTATTCAAACTGAAGAAACAGAAGCATCTGAAGGAATTTGAAATACCACATCACAAGCAATAGCTAAATCGCAAAGCAATCTGTAAAACTACTGCTTTCTAAGCAATACAGATAATTTCATTTTAATAACTTCTTTAGTCTTCTGTTTATTGAAGGCCTCAAAAAATTACAGCATAAGCTATAGTGACAAATGTTCAGTGCATAAACCTATCTAAACGGTACTTTATTAAGAGATTACTCCTCAATCACATCTCAGCCCCAGTTAATTTTATTGACCACTACATTAGCAGCAAAATAGTCTGTTCTCTTTAGTCCCAGGCTTCTCTTCTTGGGTTATGTAGGAAGCAAAAACCCACTAGTAAGCAGAAAAGGGTACAGAAGAGAATATACAGCATGTTCTTTCCTTCTCTGGAAGGCTCTCTGCTGGAAACCCTAGGGCTGGATTAATATACGGGGTTGAAGCCCTAGCCCCTGGCCTAAAGGGGGCCCTGGGCTCCAGCCCCTGAGGACCCTGTGTTAATGTGGTCTGCCACACCACTCAGCACTAGCTGGACTTGGGGGATGGACTGGAAGGGCCCCTGCCAGCCCCTCGTAGAGGGGAAGACTGGGGCCTTGGAGCCAGAGACTGCGCTCTATGCTCCTAGCCTCCCCTGGGATGGCTGGTCCACCACTGAGGACGGGGTGGGACAGCACCTCTTTGCTCCACTTCAGGGGTGGGGCCAGTTGGCACATGGTGTGACCCTCAGGCATAGCCTTCCAGGACCTGTGGCACTGCACCACAGGCCACATAGCACACCAGTTGGCCCTACCTCTGGCCAGGTTCAGACCAACAGGACAGGCACCAGGGTGGGCAGGCTGCAAAGAGACGCCTCTAGCCCCTGGTTGCCCCAGCACCAGCCCACCTACCTACATGCTGCCATGCTGCAGGGTTGGGGCCCCAGGCCAGGGGGTGGGGTCCACAATGGTGGGTAGCTTGGGTCCACTCAGCCTCTTAATCTAGTCCTAGGAGAACCACAAGCTTAGACCTCAACAAGTTAGGAGGAAACGGATCCTCTGAATGGTAAGCTTCCTCAATTGGCACCCTGCAGACTCTAGATTTGGTACTGATAATCTGTCTATTGGTTAAACACACCAAGCAACAGGAGGAAAGGACACAGGGAGGTCAAACAGTGGAATCTGTGTACTTTGAGGGGCAAGGAAGAGTGTGTAGGAGCTAAGTCTCAGTGTGATGTTTCTTCATCAGCAGAGATAGTCTGTTTTCTCTGCGGAATCTATCCCTTCTGCTCTTCCTGCAAAGTCAGACACCATTCTACCCATGTGGAAAGGGCAGACGTGCCAAAAGCCTTTTTTCTTTCAGTTTTCACTCAAAAGTTTAATAGAAATAAAACATCTAAAATAGTGAATGCCAGTAGAAGTGAAGTAGGAGCTGAGACTAAAATAGGGAAAGAACAAGTAAAAAATTACTTGGACAAGTCAGATATCTGCAGGTCATCAAGGCCTGATGAAATACATTAAGCAGCTGACTGAGGCAATATCTGAGCCATTAGCGATTATCTTTGAAAAGTCCTGGAAGATGGGAGAGATTCCAGAGGACTCAAAAAGGACAAATACAGTATCAATCTATAAGAAAGAAAACAAGGACAACCTGGAGAATTACAGACCAATCATCTCAGTACCTTGGAAGACAATGAAGCAAATAGTTAAGAAATCAGTTTGCAAATGCCTAGAAGATAATAAGATCAGTAAGAGTCAGCATGGATTTTTCATGAACAAATCACATCAAGCCAACTGAATAACTTCACAAAAACAAAACAAAACCAAAAAACAAACATCATTCTGGGATGTACTAGCAAAACCTTTGTAAACAAGATGTGAGAGGTAATTCCTCCACTCTACTCTGCCTGATACAGCCTTGACTGGAATATCGTGTTCAGCTCTGGATGCCAAAATTCAGAAAGTCCAGACAAGCAAAAAGTATTAAAGGTCTAGAAAACATGACCTGTGAGGAAAGATTGAAAAAATTGGATTTGTTTAGTTTGGAAAAGAGAAAATTGAGAGGGGACATTGCAAGAGTTTTCAAGTACACAAAGGCTGCTACAAGAAGAAGGAAGAAAAATTGTTCTTGTTAACCTCTGAGAATAGGGCAAGTAGTAATGGGGTTAAATTCCAGCAAGAGCAGTTTACCTTGGGCATTAGGAAAACCATCAGGATAATCAGAACACTGGAATAAATTACCTGGGGAGGTTGTAGAATCTCCATCACAGGGAGCTTTTAAGAGCCCGTCAGACAGTCAGGGATGGTCTAGATAATATTTTCCTTCCTTGAGTTCAGGGGGATTGCAATAAATGGCTGTGTCTACACTGGCAAATTAATACGGACCAAGGAGGCTTAGTCTGGGCTAATTTAGCCCATGGCTACACTAGGCTTTGCCTAGTTTGGACTAAGAAATTTCTCAGTTCAAACTAGGAAATGCTTAGTTTGAATTAGTAAGTAGCAGTGTTAGTCCAGACTTATGCATTCAGTTTGAACTAATTACATGCAAGACTCAAACTAAGCCTCCATTAGTTCAAACTAATTGTGCCTTCTAGTTTGAACTAAGCATTAGTTCAAACTAGAACACGCAGTTAGTTTGAACTAAAAAGTTCCTGGTTAGTTCAAACTAAGCAACCAACTGCTAAAGCAGTACTAGTGAAAATAAGGTTTTCAAAGAAAGGGTGAAGGGACAGAAGTGGAGAAAAAAAAAGTGGAAAGAAAACTTGCAAACTCAAATTCACATAAACAATGTTACACTCTTTTCTGGCCAGCTAGGAGCTGCGGCTACTGGCCCTGCACGGGCGTCAGTGTTGCCTGCATGGGTAAGCAATGAGGGCTGTGCCCCTGCTCTCCCACACAGCATACAGGGAACACTGCAGTGAAGGCAGAACCTCTTGAATTTTCCTCTCCCTTTTTCCCCTTGGGTTTTCCAGTAATGAGAGACAACCTGACCATGGTACTTGGTTTTCTCCCATTTTTGTTGGTGAAAATAAGGGTTACAATATAGAAACCACATTTTGTCCAAGAAAGTGAGATGTAAATTATATCAGCAAGTGCAAGAAAAAGTGCCTTTGACTATATTACTATTAATAATTTCAATACTCCTTTGTGAACATGACTGACTTATCATTATTAATGTATATTTTGAATAACTCACAGCAAAACCATTTATTTCAAAATGATCTTCAGTTCTTTATTTAAGGGAAAATATTCACTGTTTTTACACAGCATGCTCTGTTCATCATTTAAGGACTATTCAAACATATTATAACAGGAATATAAACTGCTACACAAAACTACATATTTAGCATCCTTATGGTAGGAGAAGTTCTTTTGTGTCACCTGATGCAGGAGATACATTCTTTGGTGATGTTTCAAAAATGAGTGCCTAAATATGGACTTACAAGGCAAATCTTAAGCACTTGTTTTCAAAAATATCAACCTTTCTTCACAGGACAAAGGAGGACAATCATCACTAAGCCTTGGAACCTTCAAGTTGAATAAAACAAATGTTTCAGTGATTTATTTTCACTCCAATAGTAAATACACGAGATGTACTCAGAGCTACTCTGTAATAATTTATGAATGCCATGGGTGTGTTCACACAGCATTCTTATTTCAAAACAACAGAGGCTGTTTCGAAATAAGAAATGCCATGGCCACACGACGTACCATTGTTTCGAAACAACGGAACCCGTTGTTTCGAAACAAGGGCGATGTTTCGAAAAAACTTAAACTTCATTCCCTTTAGAAACAACGTTGTTTCGAAACAACCCCATTGGGACATGTAGCTTCGGAACAAAGTGTTCCGAAACAACATTTGACCCTCAGCACTCTGGCCAGGGAACCCTCAGCACCCTGGCCAGGGTGCTGAGGGCTGTCCCTCAGCCCCAGAAAGGGGGCTGCAGCCCCCAGCGGGGGGGTCAGCCGCTGCGGGGGGGGGCTCACCCACCCGCCGGGGCTTCCCTCAAACCCTGCCGCGGGGTTGGGGGCATCCGGCTGACCCCAGCCCCTGCAGCAGCGGGCTGAGCCAGGCGCCCCCAACCCCACGGCGGGGTTTAGGGGCAGCCCGGGCGGGAGGGGGGATAAGCCGGGTGCCCCCAACCCCGCGGCAGGATTTGGGGGAAGCCCCAGTGGCAGGCTCGAGCCGGGCGCCCCCGACACCGCGGCGGGGTTTGGCAGCAGCCCGGGTTTTAAAGGCAGCAGGGTGAGGCACTGGGCTGTGCTTCACCCTGCAGTCCCCTCCCCAAGTGAAATAGCATGTCCACACTGTGGGCATGCTATTTCACTCCCTTATTTTGAAGACAGCTTTTTTGTCTTTCGAAATAAGGTGTTTCAAAATAACCCTTTATTTTGAAACAGCTCCTTTCTAAACGTCTTGTTTCGAAACAAGCCTTCTGTGTGTGAACATAGCCTATATGTTTGATTAATCTTGTAAGGAAGCCTCCTGTCTGAATACATGAGATTAGTTCAAGAAGAGATTGACTGCACATAAGTAGGAAACAGTGTGATGGTTTCAGATAGCCACTCATCATTGAGGGAATGTAAGAGACATTGGCATTGATATTCAACGTATGACCCCCCACCAAACTCACAAAAGCAATTTATGAAACATTTGTGTGGTGTAGGGAAGCAAGTCCAGAAAACTGAGATGACAAAGGACTTCTGGCCAGTTAAAAAGCATCTCCCCCCCCCCCCCCAGCAGGGGAAGCAGAGCTGTTCTTCCACACACACAGCTGACTGGAGTGTCTGAGGAACACAGGGTTTCCCTAGGTTCCAGTACAGCGGTAGAGCTTCGGTAAGATACATTTAGGTAAACCTTGTGCTTGTTTTAAAATCATTTTCTTTTATGTTTTATGATTTGTTCATACTTCAAAGATTAAACAAAAATTTGGTTTTATGTGGTCACTGCATTTACAATTGGTGTACTGAAGAGAAGAACAGCATATGCCAAATCCAAGTCAAACCTGCTTGGGTAGCTTGAGAGAAGGGGTGGCAAACTCATTTGCTATGGCAAGCCAGATGTGTCTTCAATGTACTTCAAGTGGACTGTGCATACCATAAATCGAAATACTCTCATGGCATCATGGAGCACTGCGTATGCAAGACCACACTCTGTCTGTTAGGGAGAGTGTGATGTCACAGAGCGCGGTCTTGCATACCCAGTGCTCTGCAATGTCACAAGACCTGACACTGTCATGGCATGCAGAGCTCTGGGTATGCGAGACCACACACTCACTCTGTCTCTCTCTCTACTAGGCAGGGAGTGTGGTCCCACAGAGCACTGTTGCGGGCTGATGGAAGGGGCTGCTAGCCACATGTCTGACACCCCTAGGGGCTATCTTAGTCCAGGACATAGTCTAAGAGAAGGAAAACTGTAGAAGTCCACCCCAGGATAGAGAAGACTGTGAAGCCTAAAACCTGAGGGCATGCACTCAGAAAGATCCTCTCTAGCCCTATAACATGTGTCCAGTAAATGTTTTGTAGTTTGTGATTTGAAATTTTATAAAGAAGTTCTTGGACTAAAAGGGCATGAACACACAGATTCCAGTCCCTAAACATCAGTTCAATAATGCTTAGTGAAAACCATTTTCTTTTCTACTTTTCAATAGAAAAGACAAAATTCTATCATGGAAAGATACTGGACTGTAAACTACAACACTGCTTCCTCAGGATTAAATTCTCCACTGCTGTCCCTCATCTTTGACAATACCTTTGTTATCTAAAGAAGACATTCTCTGTCAAGGCAGTTTTAGGCACAAAGGCTTAGTTCTAAGACTCCTGAAGAGTTTGTCATTGGTGCTCTCACCAATATTACCCTCAAAACTAACCAGAAAATCCAGCATCTGTTTTTTTTCCTCACGCATGAACAAAATGTTGTAATCTTAGTAGCATATTTTTGCATTAGCACATATACCTAACAGCATTATGAAAAAGTTAGAATGACACATTCATATATGAATCACCTCTCAGATGTCATGTAAACTTCACTGTTTTAGGTAATAGTAGGAAATATAACAAGTATTCAAAGAGTCCAGTTTCATTTGCATCCATTGTTTCATTCACTTTCTTAATCTGATTTGCATGGTTGTCTTGCCAGTCAGGTATTATGGATTATTACATGATTCTTGCAAGCTTTTGTAGTTATTAGCATGGGTGTAAACCTTGCATACTTGGTTGTCACTAACATTCTCTCCCTAGATCAGGAAAATCAAATGAAGAGAATGGATGAAGCAACAAATGTTACATTTTCACCATTAACCAGGGGTTAAAAGTAAGGGGGAACACCCCAGAAGCCCTCAAATTTTAGGGGCCAGCATTCTGGGGCCCCTAAAAATAGAATAATGGAGTAGAACATAGCCCTGTAGGCTAGCCAGAAGGGAGCTGCTGCAGCAGGCTTGGAGTTTAAATCTCTCACCCTGAGCATGCATCTGAGCATGCTCAGGGCAGGAGAGGTCTATAGCCAGGTAGCAGCTCCAGCAGCCTGATAAGGGGGAGGGAGTTGGGGGGTTTGGGGACAGACTAGGAGCCCAGCAAGCTGGCAGACATCTGGGGAAAGGGTTCCCCCAGAGCCCAGCCAGCCGGCAGCCAACCGAGGAAGGACCAAATCTCACACCATTTCTCATTGAAAATATTGTGTCTGTACCACCTTTATTTGTCAAAATTCAAAATCTTTACCCAAAAAAAACCTTGTCAAAATTACAATTTTTTTTTAATTAAAACATGCTGAATTTAATATAACCTTTTTATTTCTAAAACATTATCTGTAAACAGTCACACTATATCATCTAGAAAGTTCTGGAAAGCATAGTGTAACCCATGTGCCTCAGTGAGGAGTGTCTCTTCAAGAGATTTGTTGGGGCTCGGTTGCTCTTGCTGTGTCAGTGTTGCCAGACAGACTCAGCTGCCTAGAGCCAGAAGCTTCTAGCATGCGATATGTAGTTCTGAGCATGCACACATACACAACTGAGTGTTGACCAAGTAAGCTGACTTCAGGATGAAGGTGCAGCAATGAAATCAATGTGGCAGACAATGGAAAACTATTAACTGATTTTATAAACTGTTTTGGTTGAAATTATGTATGTTAGTATGTATGTTGATATTAATGAGAGTTTGCATATCTGTGTTTTACTGAAAGCAATAAATGCTGTTTTGTTTTTGTTTGTCTCAATTGTTTCTACTTATGCCTTACATTGCATTCAATTACATATCACATTTTATTTAATTATCACATTGTTAATCACAATACTTATTGTGTTATGCAGTGTTTGCAAGTTTTTAACAATAATTGCTATAGACATTAAATGCTGTATAAAATTGTAAATATTTTATGGAGCAATAAACGATGCATGTGGTACTGAGAAGTGGATCCAAATGCCTACCTCAACTGGGGCCCACCCATGGATGAAGGCACCTGGAGAATATGGGATGAGGACCTGGAGATTAGGAGGGTCCCAGGGCCCATCAAATTAAACTTTAACCACTGCCATTAACTACTGTGAAAAAAAGTCACATAACCACATCTCCTCTCTTACACACTGATCAGCTCTGTCGTGTTAGCAGGTACCATTAAATTTTATTTTTTAAAATATATAACAGCTGTCTGGTTAAGAGCTAGTTCCACTTGTCTCAGGAAGTAAACTGTAGAGGCAAAGGATCTTGCTTGTTTTGAAAAATGTCATGTACATTTTCAGTGCCTAGATTCACAATTAGTTTAGGCTTATCTGAAATGAATGCACTGAATTCTGCCTATCACTTAGATTGTAAACTTTTGGGGGCAGGAGTCATATTTTTGTTTGGGGTATGTACAGTTTCTAGCATAATAGGGCCCTGGTCCATGATCAGGGCTTATTGTCACTAAATAACACAAAATAAGTAAATATAATAGTAGAGACCAGTTGTTCCCAACATTTTTGACATGAGGCCTGCAAACATCATTTTACAACCCTGAAAGCCACCAGTATCTGCAAGAAGCCCCTTTGCTGCAGCTACAATAGATGGAAGGAATTAAATGAGGAGTCTACCAGTGGGAAAACACCATGGGTCCTGCATGCTCTACCTGGATGCTTAGTCAGTGGCTCTCTTCAGCAGCCAGGGGGATTGAGATCAGTTTTTAATTCCTTCTGCTCCACCAGGGGCCTCAGCATGTAAGGACCCAAGCAGAGCACTGAGTTCAAGGCAAGGGCTTACCTCCCCTCCATCAGAGGATGTCAGGGATCCCAGAACCTATGGGTCATAGGCATAGTGCTTTGCCATGCTCTCCCTGCTATAGCCAAAGTGAAGGAAGTGTTTATCTCCCATCCCCTTGGCTGCAGCAAGGAGCCTCGACTGGTCTTTTAGCCCTACAGAAATGTGCTCCATCTGGGTCCTTAGGCAGTGGCTCCCTTATGCAGTCAGCAGGAGGGGAGACACAGGCCACTTTGAAACCCCCACTGGCCACAGGTTGGTAGCCACTGTTATAGAGAGACCTGTTTATTGATGCTTAGGTAGTTGCATTAAACACTGCAAAAAACTTACCATGCATTTTTCAGGGCTATGTAGTTTTTACAACCATTCAGAACTGTTCTATAGCATACATTGTATTTTGTTTATTTAAGATCTTTGTTATTTCAGAATGAATTAAAATATATGGCAGGTGGTGAGGCCCACCTACTTGGAGAATCCAAGGCATGAACTCTCTTCTTAGTGGGATAAAATTAGTAGTTCATATACTATGAGAAATCAGGTAAGTCAAGACCAGGGTAAGGAGAAACCATCCAGGGTTTTAGGTTCAAAGGAATAGGTTCAGCTTCAAAAAGTCTCTTTACAGTCAAAATGCAACAATGATAGGCTGTTAGGTTGCACCAATAAAAGAGGCTCCAGGGGGTATAATCAGTGCCATGTTATGACTCCTTCTGAACATGAACTACCCACAAATATTTATGAGCAGAGCTGTGTGAACAGTTTACTTTTTTGAGTTTGCTGACAGTTCGGGGGGGGAGGGTGGACAGAAGGACCAGTTTGGCTTAAGACAAATACAAACATTAGGAAATTCTTCAGCAAACTGGGGGGGTAAAGGTCTGTTTGGGAGTTGAATAAAACTTGTCATTTGATGTGAAATTTTTTTGTTTTTTTCAAGAGAACTAGATACAGAAAACATCAACGGGAGGAGAAAGAGCAGGAGTATTATTATGAATTACCCCATTAATGACAGTGAATAGTCATTAGACCAGCTAAAGATTGAGCCTTTATAGGCTAGAGCATTCACATCAGATGTAGACAACTCAAATCAAGTCCCTGCTTCAATGACTTAATTATTTCTATAAAGCAGAACTTCTTCACCAAGAAAGATTGAGACAGTGATGCCCCAGACTACCTCATAGCCCAATACTTCAAGCCATGCTTATCAGAGATAGGAAGCCCAAGTACCAATCCCTTTTCGACATCAAGCAAAGCAGAAAATTGAACCCACCTCATTTTGTGAATGACATCCCTCCAAAATTTGGCAAATTTGTGTCAAATTCATAAATAGTTTTGGGTCATAATGCATGCATTTTATTTGACAGAACTATTTGGCCACAAAATTTCCACCAGCTCTATTCACAACCATGCACAACTGTCAATCCTCACATCTGCCACTACATCATACAAGCAACCAAGTGATTGAAACAGGGAACACTGCTGACAATCATGCTGCTTCCTCACCAAGTGAATCAAATAAACCAATTTTGTAACAAGAAATGTAGAAAACCAAATTCTACCACATGCAACCATAAGGACCCCACCCTTCTAACTCCTCAGATCAGCATGACTCACTGCCAACACTTAGTTACTCCTTTGTTTGTTGCTCCTCCAGTTTGCTCTACTCACTGCTGCATACCATCCCTCTTTCACCCTCTTTTTGCTCTGCTCCCAGCAGCAGCCGTCTCTGTGCCTCCCCACTCCCAAGTTACCCTACCAACTGACAGCCTCTTACAAACAGTAGGAAACTTGAAAAAAAAACTTACTTTGGGGCCAGGCAGGAACAATTATGGGAGAGGAAAGCAAGAAAAGATGATAGCTCCTCTTTGGACAGTTGGAGGCACATGGAAGTAACAACTGTTCCACATGGGTAGAAGTAGCCTTCAACACAGACCTGTGCAGAGCATGGCTGGATCAGAACTGATGTAGCAGCCCCCTTCTCTGGCATGGGAGAGTTCTCCTCCACGTGGGAAAGGTTTCAGACAGAGATTGTAGGCCTGCTGAAGCTTAACCAATAAAACAAAGAGTTCCTTTCTCCTTGGTTTGCCTCAGATGCACAAGATGGGCCTATTAGTATAACATCACTCCCTGCTATTCACTTTCAGCTGACCCACTGCAGATTGTGGTCAGGTCAGTCTACAGCAAATGCAGAACCTATCCATATGGGCAAAAGAGGAAGAGTCAGTTCTAGGGCCTGAAGTTCAATGAACTAACATACAGTGTTGTGGACAGATACATAAGCATGGCCCTGACTGCAATATTTGTCTGTTGAGCAAGCTAGCAACTCCAGGTCTGATAATGGCCTGAGTGAAGTCAGTTGAATTGTTTTCTTTTACTATAAAGGGAGCCCCCAAGGCTTCAAAACACAGAGAATGGCTCCACTGCATCTAATTATACCACTCATTAGTGATGTTGGAAGACACCTCAACCTGGATTCAAGTGTTATTAAAAATGGGAGTACTCAAATACCAGCAGGAAGGGATGTTTCCTGTCAACACCTGTAATTAATAATGTGCTTAGCTTTAGAACAAAGAGAGGTTGTACTTGCTACAGTGTGGGATAGAGCTGGTCACAAATTAAATATTTATTTATTTAATTATTTAATCTGCTGTTGACAGAAAATATTCCCCCAGCCCTGTGGGAGGAACCTGAAAGTTTCATCTTAGCTGCAGGGGATTTCCTGTGCTTCAGACTGAATTTGCTGATAAAATTAGAATTCAGACACAATCTCCTAAATGTCTCTGGATCACTCACGTTAAAAGGGAGTGGAGGTGTTTGGCAGATTTCATGTAGTGAATTCCAGTGGTTTTTATACTGTTGAGGTTAACAACTGACTAAACATAGACCCCAATTGCTGACAAATGGTATGTTGTAATTGTTCTTGCAAAACTTGTTCCCTTTTTAACTCCTCCCATTGTGGTAAGCATCCACACTGAAGCACTGCAATGGCACAGCTGCAGTTGTATCCCTGTAACATTTTATGTATAGACATAGTCTTAGAGTGTAAAGTGCAGTGCATGATTTCCTTGACTGACAGTTCTTAGTATTGAATGGGTAAAGGAGTGTGAAAATTCTTCACTTCATAAGCATTTTGAAAGTGATTTCTGACATATAAACTTCTGGCAGCAATTTTCAAGGGGGTCATCTGAAATGACTGATAGAGCAATTAGTGTGATGCAGGCGTAGCACATTTAACAGTCACAGAGCTCTGAATATGACACAGTATGATTCTAATTGCAGCATTGCAAGCTGGGAGAAGAGAAGATACTCATAGAGCTTGACACATACTTTATCACTGTGACAATAAGAGACTTCAGCTGGTGAAATCAGGATATTGCACAATAACCCTGTGTAGGCATGTTTTATGGGTAAGATACTGACAAGACCAAAACTGAGGGGGGGATCTAATTCATGTATTGTCCATGGGCACTAATGGTTATGTATATCTTGTTCTCTAATAACACAGTACTTGCACTAAGTTGCAATTTATGTTGTCAGCACGGTAAACATGCTAGAGATAGACCTAAACTGCAAAGCTATGAGCTAGACTTTGATTCTGATTCTCACTGAGCCAAAATTCAGCAAAATTCAGATCTCAGCACATGACATGTTGCTGTATTATGTAGTAGTTACAATTTTATTCATGCTGAGAATCCAGGAGTTTTGCTCAGACCCACCTCAGTTTCAAATTTGAACTAAGAAGGTTTTGTGAAAAATGTGAGGTATTTATGTACATAGATTTGCAATTCCAGAAAGGCTAGCTAGATCGCATCATGAAATTTGTCCTAGAAATCTCTCTTCCTAGAAAGGGTACTTCTAAAAATAACCTGATACCACATTCTGTGTAAAAAAAAAAAAAAAAAAAAAAAAAAAAAAATAGGGATAGATTCAAAATACCCCTTCAGCTAGTTCCTTATGTACTCTAGAATTTCTTCAGGCCCCACCTACTTGAATACACCTAACTTATCAAAATATTCTTGAACCTGCTTTTTCCCTTTTTTGGCTTGTGTTTCTTGTCCCCCACCCAATTGTTCCTATTAATAGTTTGAGTATCAAGTCACTTTAACAATTTTAAAGAAGACTGAGGCAAAATAGGCACTAAACATCTTAGCCTTCTTGATGTCATCAAGTTATTAGCTCTTTTTCCCTACTGAGTAGAGGACAACACTTTCTTTATCTTCCTCTTCATCCTTGTTTATAAGTGGTTTATAGCCCTTCCTAAGCATAATTCTTTTTGTGTCATAGGCCTGATCTGTACTACAAACTTAAATCTATGGGTGCTGCCTTACACAGATCTAATAATATATGTGTCTACACTACAATGTCTGTCTAATCCACCAACCTAATTCATCTGTAACATGGACTAAATTACTCCATCTTCACAAGGGGTTAAGCTCTTAATTTGATACTGATGGGTTAACAGACAGACAGTGTAGATGCACCACTGTGTAAGTTGAGAAAACTGACCTCCAGGAAGTGTCCCACAATTCTAGTATTTGACACTTCTACACCTCAGCCAAAGAAATGGGAGCCTGGAGTAGAATGGAGGTGCTGGATCTTATTGGTCTGGGCAAAAAGAGTTTGTGCTGGTTCCAATCCATCTGAAAAAAATGTAGGCATCTCTGAAAAGATTGTACGGGACATGACGGAGAAGAGCTACACCAGAGACATGCAGCAGTATTGTGTGGAAATTGAAGAATTTTGGTAGATAGACCAGAAGAGAGGAAAGTGAACAGTCATTTTGATTCTGCACAATAGACAGAGTCTGAGTCCTGGGACACATCAGGCAACAATAAGGAGTATATTTCTGAGAAGAAAGAGGAAGAAAAGAAGAATAAGAGACAGGCAAGTAAGTGACCCAGTCTTCCATAGAGCCAGAAGCTGTTTTTAGCTCAGGAGCAATCGAGCTTGTTACAGGACAGCATTGCGGCCGAGTCTGATATAGGAGTCACATCTTCTTATATTTTACATTTAATAAAAATCATAGATATAGTTGGTATCTGTTTTCCTGTAACTGTTTCAGCTGTGCAGAAGGTGCCCCCTGGAAAAGACTGTTTTAGAGGACAAGGATGGCCTGTGACTCCTCCATGGAGAGCTCCAAGAAATGTTCATGATGATGTCCTGCATTTCTTTGAAGACAGTTCCTGGGGAGGACAGCCTTAGTTTTTCCACCAAAATAGGATAGTTGCCCATGCCATGCTAGTATTAATTCTGCTTTGTGATGCACAGCATGGCAACAAAAGGATATGATCTAGACCAAGACATATGCATGTATCCCTTGCCGCCTCTGTTGCCCTCAGGAGATTGATATCACATAGGGTCATCTAGGGGATGCGAAGAAATTTTCATTGCAAGTGTTCATACTGCAAATGATAGAGCAGGTGATCTTCCACTGATGGTGATTTCTTGGTACCTCAGCTGCAGTTTCCCTAGCATGTGGAGGCTTGAGTGGCAGGGATCAGTATTAACCTCAGAATCTGCAGCCCCAGGGCAACTACTAACAACAACACTGAGGGAAGAGGATGGAGGTTTCCTGCATTCTCTTGTGGCTGTAAAGCCCTTTGCCATCAGATCTGCCTTCAACAAAGAACACACTTTGGAGAGCTTAAAAGTGGTCTCACTGGTCTCCAACCCGTGTCCTGTTGGTAAGGAGAAGGGTCATTGTCCTCCTGCCCCACAATGTTCCTGACATGTGTTGCCCACAAGTCAAAACACAAAACTTGTCACTGGCCACTAGTTACCATGGCTGGAAAATGAAAACCAATTCATTGAGTAGTGTGCTTTGCATGCCTTCCAGCATAAAGGTTGACATTCAGCACAACTTCCACACCTACAGAGAGGGTCTCTGAGATTAGCAGAAGAAAAAAGAGAACATATGATGACATGTTCACTGAAATAATGAGCACCACTGAAACATGACACAGAGGTTATTGCCTGGAAGATTTCATTATGTTAAAAACTGGACATGGCTATGGAGAACACAGAGCAACCCAGAAGGATAAGGGTGCAACACAGGATAAGAAGCTGCTGATTAAGAAGGATCAGTCAAACATGTTGAGGTGTCTGGTTGAACTTCAAAATAAGCAAATCAAGGCTATGCTTTCTCTGTAGCCCCTGCTGAGTTTCCTGCAAACATTGCTGGATTGCCAATCCCCCTCCCAAATGTTCCAGGAGGTGAGAGGTGGGAAGTTGCAGCGTCCCTTTCTCTCAACACCAGGGGAGGTATTTTATGATCAAAAAGCAGCCATTCAAAGACCTTTGATAAACAAAACTACTGCACTTTCACAGACAAACTGACTTGCTTTTTCCTCCCTAAATTTTTGCCCAAGATTCAATTATTTTCCTGCTATTTCAGATTTTTTATGTTTGTGCAATACAAGTCAATGTTATGAGACAAAAAATTACAGTTTCTTTATTTCAAGCATGGGAGGTTTCAAGGGTGGAAAGGAGAGGTACAGGAAAACTGATGCAGAGGAACATCATACTGTTCCACACAGCAGCTGCTGCCTCAGCTCTGAAAATACTGCAGGATCAGGTGCAAGGGGTTTGAGATGTGCATGGCAAGAACATACAGTTGAGTTGGCTCCATTCTTATTGGGTTACGGAGCATGCACATCTAAGCCAGGCTTTTGAAAAATGGTGTGGAAATGTATGTTCTTTGCCATCAATAACAGATAGGGAGTGAAGGAATGAGGGAAGAAACTGCGCCATGAGAGGTGGTAGCCATGTTCCCATTCCACCTTGTGACAGTATTTTGGTCCCATGAGGCACTGCAAGCCCTTGCCAAAACCCTCTGCAATTAATTGAATTGTAGGATAGGTATCCATGGTACACTGCTCTCTTCATCGATATAACTGTTGCTGTGAAGGATGCGCTCCACTGAAGCAATGTGGACATGCCCAAATGACATAAGTACTGTGGCCGCTGAATGTTGCCTTCACTTCACCTGACTCATAAAGTAGACATGTCCTAAGTGTTTGCCCCCAAAGAACTTATTTATTAATGTAAATAGCACATGTAATCATGCAAAGGCAGATTAATGGAATGCATATATGTATGGGAGTGCAAGCTTAAATCTGAATACCATGGCTTAAGTAATTAATAGCTCAAACTTAATGTTTCTTTTTTTATTTTTTTAAATACAGTTATCTGCTAATGACATGGAGATTGCTAGAGAAAGTAATTGTGTCACTTTTAATGTAGATTGTTTCATGATAAGATTTATTAAGTGTATCTTTTGTTTTTGTATCATGATACACAGCATCTATCTAAAACACTGTGGAGACACATAAAACATGAAGGTGAGCAAGGATTCAGGATCACTTTTTCTAAGTGATTCAGGATGGGGGATATACTGAGTTTGAAATAAAACAGTGTCAGTTAAAGGTTGAGTGAGTAGGGTTTTATCACATGTCTATCTAAAAGGCTTACTAGAAAGATAAATTATTTTAGGATTGATTTACAATAAAGACAGTTCAACATGCTGAGTGGTTTCTCTCATGTTCAGGTTAATTAATTTCTCCTTCCATTAAAATTGGGAATTTGGTTTTCTAAAGTAAGATGCAAAATGTCCATGCATGTATTGCCCTGGACTGACAGACATCTGAAGACAAGGACACACTTAAATTAGGATTCATTAAATTATGAATATTCAAAGCAGTGATTAGGAAATCCAGAGGTGAGTTTAAAGATCTGTTTGTAATCTTTCTTGTCTAGGTATTGCCACATGTACTAACACAGTATTTAAAGATCCCTACAATAGCTACATAGACTAGAACAGTAGGAGGGTTCAGTTTCCATCATAACCCTGGTTTGTTTGGCTTTTTCAAATTTTAGTCATAAATGTGCTGTGATGTTACATGTGTGCAGAAATACAAAAGTTCGCAGCCACAGTTCTGTAATGTCAATCAATTCCAGAGAATGAAGAACTTTAGTTATGATTATTACATATATTTCTAAGAAACCTTCACAGATAGCAGTCACAGGGGATGATCCTACAAGCACTCTTATGGGCCTGGATATGTGACCTAAGTGATGATCACTAGTACATGCAGAGGGTTTACAAGATTATGTTGACAGAGAGATCTGCATAAATATCTTCACAAAGAGAAAGAGAACCTTGGCTGTGCACTGCAAACACAGCTGCAATTACAATACCACAAACCAGCAAAATTGAAGCCTATGGGAACAAATGTATTCCTCTTTCCACCTTCCCATTCTCCACAAAGAAAACCTCAAGCATACAGTTTACAATTTTATAATGATATTCGATAAAAAATACATGACCGTTTTCCATTCTGGTTTATGATTAGCTTTGTTTACATTGGGACTATGTTCTAAAAGGTAATCTTTTTGCTGGTGTGCTTTTGTCTTAATCCCCTGCCTTCTAAGTACAGGAAAGTGGTATAATTAGAAACTGAATGATAGATAGTCTCTTGTGGGATATAGAATTAATAACACAGTTATTTATTAAACCATTTCCCATACTCTCCAGATGAATTTTTCCACTTTTGTTTCACAACACAAAAAAGAAAGAAATACGTGGATCAGTCTTTCCCAGATTTTGGGGAACAGAGCAAGAGAGTTTGACTGAAAAAGCGATAATTAAAAATATGCATATTAGATACAATTTTTCTTAAAATTCAGATTATGCTTACCCGACTAAACCTTTCATTTCAGTCATTTCATAGCTACCCATTTATTCAAAATAATTTTCAATATTTCAGATTAATAAGGATTTTACCATTGATCCCTATTTTAAAAGGATTTTCAATAATCAATAGATGTATCCAATATGTGTAGTTCTATTTCATATATTGTTTTTATATACTTTAGCCAATAACATTCACTAGCAATAATAATTGTCATAATTTTTTTCATTCCCTTTTTACACAAAAATCTTCTCTTCTCTTTGCATATCTCATCCCAAAAAGAGCTTTTTTAAAAGGCCACAAGAGTACTGTTGGCGTGAATAACCTCACACATGTAAGTACTTGTGATATTATTGCTTTCCACAAACATTCATGTCAATGAAACCTCACTCCCCAAATGTTTGCTAGCACATGGATGAAATGAAATGAGTAAGAAGGACCAGCAAAGCCAATAGAATACTTACAAAAATATTCACAAATATTCATTTGCTACATTTGTCCAATTCCAGTCTTAATTAAATGCTACCAGACTATTCATACATACTGATCAATGCCAATAAAGCTGGAATGAAAAAAAGTCAAATTTCTATGTTTTTTCAGTGAGAAAAAGGAACATATATTTCACAAAAATGTTCATGAAATATTCATCCCATTTTTCAACTTGTTCTAAAATTAACTTTTAATGGAATCAGTCCTTAGTGATGGACTCACTAATGTAAGTAAACAAAGTGTGCTACAAATTAAGATTTTCAAAACATGCTGGCAAAACTTAGGATCCTATATTTGTATTTCAGTAATTTAGGAATTTGTCCAACTTTCTGAAGTGTAAATACCCATCAGTTTCTTTTAAAATCAGTGGGAATGGAGTGGTGTTCAGCACTTCTGAAAATCCCACCAGTTACTAAGATATCTAAATAAAGATTTACAAGCTTTAAGGTTAGCCACTTAATTTTGAAAATTTTGGCCATGGCTCTTCTGGCTTTATTCTGTACACAGCTAAATTTTAATGCACATTTTCTGTCTGGGATGAAAATGGGTTGTTGATTGCACGGCACTCTGCATAAAAATCCCTACCAAATACTTGATTGGATCCTGTGGTCTCTTTTGTAAGTTTCTGATTGACTGTGTATATAAAAGCAGATTTCAAATGTTAGGTTGCCATTTTTTAATTATGTAAGGGGAAAACAGAAGTCATAATGTACACAATATTCCACCACAAAGGGGCAGTCTCCACCAGTGGGTAATATATTATTTATTGGAAATGCATTTATAGAAGTGACTCAAACTCTGTTCATGTTTATGTTCCCACCTTCCTGATCAACTCTGTTTCATAGATTATGGTACCATTTTCTTGACTTATTATGGGTATGTCTACACTTACAATTTAGTTCAAATGAATAAGGATCAATTTGAATTAAATTAATGCACGGCTACACTGGCTTTCAGTAATTTGAACTAAGGAATTCCTTACTTTGAAGTAATGAATATTTACTTTGAAGTTATAAACCTCGCTTAACTTCGAAGTAATGGTTAATTTGAAATTATTAGTTCGAATTAACCCAGTGGAGCTGCATTAACTCTAACTGTTTGAATTAATGTGGTTTGACCTTCATCCCAGGGTGCCTTCCTCTTTCTATGTATTGGGGGGGTGGCCCTTCTTGAGCACCATGTTGCCACACTTCCCATGGTGCCCTCCTCCTAAATCTAACTAGCAAGTCCTGTCCATTGACATAGCACTTAGGGGTTCTGGCTTAGGTTCATAAGCTTACTTTACTCACATATAATAAGAAATAGGCCCCTGTCTAAAAGAGACTTTCATAATTAAATACAATCTTTTCTCAGCCCACTAGAAAGATACAGGTTTGAATCCAGTTTGGGACCAAAATGTCTGGTGAATTCTGTGTTAGTCAAATTGTTTAATTCAAATTGAAAGCCTACATTAATGATAGAATCACTGACAGAAGTTCCCTGGCAAATAAAAAATAGATTATACAAAATTCCTTTATATGAAGTGTAAGACAGTGTTTTCATAATGTTAAATGTGTGGTCTTCTGCTTGGAAATAAAAGACATCAATAACACTTTTTTTTTTTAATTCTGTTACTTGGAATTAACATAGAAAGATTAGGGAACAGGATAGCTTCAGGCACCTCATGCAAAGACTAATGATGAGAAACTTATCCTAGTACATCTTTTCCTGGGCCAGTCAGTCAGTTATTTATCAGATCCATTTCCTCACACAATTGGTAAAACATCAGTCCCAGGACTGGTGGGACTTGCTGTATTACTAATCAACTTACAGAAAATAAGTAATCTGACACCACATCAAATGATAAATAACAATTCCTTCATGGAAATCCAGTTTCCAATACATCAAATTTATCCCAAGAAACTTCATCAACCAGATGTAACATTTTTTCCAGGATAAACTGCAGGTGGGAAAGAACAGTCTTCCATGTACAAAATATTTTAAATCTTTAAAAAAAAAATACTGTTGAGTTTTAGCTCTTTTTTGTGATAATTATATTAAAAATAAGTCTTTAAAGTAATTGGTTAGTGTATACGATATGCTATGTATCTTTTGATGATTCAGATGTTTGCTCTAATTACAACTCTTTTCCTTTCCCATATTTCTATATATAAATAGGTAGATTTAGCACTGACGTGCAGTAATTACACAGAACTTGATTATCCCCTATCTCTCTCTTTCAAACTGCATCCCCATGAAACAAAGTTAGTGGGGAACAGAAAACTTGGCCTCTAGCAGATAAATCTGCACTCAGAACTAGTATCCTGGCCCCCCCACAATAAGGACAATATTTCCATGTCTATGGACAGGCAGGCCCCTCATAATCTAAACAGCATGAGCAAGTTATAGGTGGCCTCTGATTTCCCTGACGTCAGTTGAGGGATGATCACTGCTTACCAGGCATGCACTGACTGAGGGGAATGGAGAATCACATAAAGAAAAATATGTGATTGCTCAGAAGTCTGATGATTCAGCTGATTCCATTATCATCTTCCTGGTTGCTGTTTTGTTCAGCAGACTCCATTGCAGTTCTCATGCTGGGCCTTCAGTTGGGTCATTGTAGTACTAGCTCATCCTAGTGTAAAATAAGTTCTTCTTTCTATGACAGTGTAACTCCTCCCTACACATCTTCACAGTTTTCTGGTATAGTCCAGTGATGTTCCCAGGCTCTATTTAATTTTTGTTTCCTTCCCAAAAAGTGACACTGAATGCAGTTTAAGCTGAACAAGTGAACTTCATTAAATCCTTTGGACTGCTCATCCATCGTTCAGGTGGCTGAGTTGGCTTTAACCTAACTCTCCACATACCCTTTTCTGCTAGTTTCCCATCAATAGTAGTCCCTTCAAGAAAAAATGGCCTCCTGATGCCAGTTCCACTGATCATGATACAGCTTTGTGCCTGGTCCCAACTTTATCTATGGTAAGCACAGACATATCTGGTCCTCAGAGCAAAGGGTGTTTCCTTGGCCCAGTTGTCATCCTGAAAAATCTGGTAACTCAACTCTTCTTAAATGTGCTACCATGTGAAGTGTTGAATCAAATACTTCTGATCCTGAAGCTGATGAACACTTTCCAGTCCAGGGTCCCACTTACTGTTCCAATGTGGTCCCCTAGTAGAAATTCTATTTGAGTTTTTAACTCCCTCTCAAACATCCTGGTGACAGTGGACCCCCACCCCCCATGATCTACTGCACAGCAGTTCAATATGCTTTCAGTACTAGTGGGAAGTGTATATCCCAATCCCCTACTGTTGCTCTACAAAGAAAGAAAGCTGCACTTCCAGAATGTACTAGTAGACTATCACTGTGAGGCTGCATGCAGTTGTTCATTCTTTATGGAGCCACGATCCATGGCAAGAACACTTTAGCCTCAAAGTTTTTTCTGGTCATAGTGAGTTCTACAAGAATCATAAGAGGCTCTAGAAACTGTAGTCAGTTTCTTAATGAGTAATGTATGTGTTTCTGGCCAACCGGAGAACTAATCCACTGCCATTAGGATAAAGTGATTTCTCTTCTTAGTCGCTCACAGGGGCCCAAGCATGTCAATGGTTACTCACTCCATTGGTGCCCCTATAATGTGCTGGTACATCAGTACCCTGGACCTACCAGAGGGGCCTTTCTGTACTATACACGTCATACCTCTAGCAACAACATTTTATATTTTTCTAGTACCTGACAAACAGAAGCCCTGCTGAATGTATCATAGGATGTTTGCATGACCATTTTGTCTACAATTCCCACAAACAGTAATGCAGCCAGAGCACTCGCATTAGCATCTGTGGTAAAAATGGGTAAATAGAATATATCCATATCTGATTTGGTGAAATATGAAGTTAAAGTTAAGTTATGTTTGTTTTACCCATTTCTTATTTTACCACTGAAATCACTGCAGTACAGTGGATTGTAGGCAACCCCAACCACCAGCAAAACATTTTGCCTCAATTCCTGTTCCTCCAACAGACTTCTTAATCCACTCACACGTGCAATTTAGTTAGTGGATGAAGGGAGACACATTACAATATAACTGATGTTGATCTAGCAACTGATTTATACCATCTGATGATATTTGGTCCATTTATAAATAAAATGGAATTGGTTGATGGATTAGTATATCCATATTTAGACACTGTATTAAACACAATGTTTATATTTTATATTGAAAGGACTAGATAATTAACAATTTGAATTGCATTCAGTCCAATATTTCCCCTATTTCCAATATTTTCCCATTAAGTTGATATAACATAATATGACTAACAAAATGCACAGTAAGGGTCAATAATGAACAGCACACATATTTTAATACATACAGCAGAGAAGACCTTACAATTCTTAATAATTACTTTTTTGTAAGCCAAAGGGAATGGAAAATAACACCAATTTTGAACTAGTTTACAAAGTTAGGCCTATTCATTAATTCTTCAGGTTGCAATCATGAGGTTGCCTTACAGTGTGCTACATGGATCTAAGCACTTAATTTCACATGATTTCCTTTTCCTACAAAATTGTGCATCTACCGTATATAATTGGGTATAAGCTGATCTGGGCACAAGCCGACCCCCCCCCAATTCTGAGCCCCAAAAAGAAGCTAAAATTGGTGACCCAGGTATAAGCCGAGGTCCCCTTTTGGCGTTGGCCCCTAACCCCCCACCCACTGCTGCTGGCTTTCTCTGGAGTTTCTGACAGCTTCCCTACCCCAAAATCTCTGCTGCTGCTTTTCCCTCGCCCCCTCGCTGTCCATTCCTCACTCCTGCCCTCCAGCTCTGCCCTTTCCTCAATTCCGTCACCCCTGCTGACCCCTGCTCTGCCCTTTCCTCACTACTACACCCCTGCTCACTTCTCAGTTTCTTGCTGCTGCCCCCTGCACCGCCCTTTCCTCACTGTTGCCCCCCTGCTCCCACCTGCTCTGCCCTTTCCCCACTGCCGTCACCCCTGCTGCCCCCTGCTCTGCCTCTTTCTCACTGCTGCTCTCTGCTCCTCCTACTGCCCCCTCCTCACTGCCACCCCCTACTCCACCCTTCCCTCACTGCTGCCCCCCTGCTCCTCCTGCTGCCCCCCTTCTCTGCCCTTTCCTCACTGCTGCCCCACTGCTCTTCCTGCTGCCCCTGGCTCTTCACTGCTGCCCCCCTGCTCCCTTCTCAGTTCCCTGCTGTTGCTCCCCTGTCCCCCAACACCCTTTCCCTGTCACCCCCCCAACCCCTGCTGCTGCCACCCTTCCCAGCCTGCCAGGCGACACCCCCCCAACCCCAGTCGCTGTCGCTGCTTTCCTGGGCTCCCCAAAAACCCTGGGTCCTCCTGCTGCTTTCCTGGACTCCCCTCCCCCAAATGCCCGAGCCCTGCCGCCCCTTCCCTGGCCTCCCTGAACCCCCGCCCCCAAACCCTGCCGGCCGTCCCATCACTTTCCCCAATTCCCCAACCCC
This sequence comes from Podocnemis expansa, assembly GCA_007922195.1. Classification (NCBI taxonomy): domain Eukaryota; kingdom Metazoa; phylum Chordata; order Testudines; family Podocnemididae; genus Podocnemis; species Podocnemis expansa. Next base: position 4,624,756 of record ML682018.1, on the reverse strand, counting down.
CTCCCCAACTTCCGGTCCCTGCCACCACTTCCCTGGCCTCCCTGAATCCCCCCTCTCAATGTCCAGGCTGACGCCCCTTTGGGCCCCCTTACGTGGCCGCTCCAGACACTGGGCTCCCTTCCTTCCTCCAGCCTCAGCCCCGCCCTACTGCCCAAGATGGCCGCCCGGCAACACTAGGGCTCCGGCCTGCCACGTGGTCAGGGAAACTGCTGGCTGGGGCTGTCTACCATATTCTCTTGAGTATAAGCCGAGAGCCTGTTTTGAAGCCAATTTTCAGCACAAAATTTTCGGCTTATATGCAATGATATACGGTATATTAAAGAAAATCCTAGGATTGGTACATCAAAGAGAATTGTCTTCCATCTTTAAAAATTAGTGTTCTCTTCATGTTCAAGATTACACTTTTAGATAGGGCAGAATACAGAGGATTCAGTAGTTTGCATTACCATTCTCTGAGCTATTTTGGTGTGATGGATAAAATTTTAATTGACATGAAGCAACATATTTGCCTTAATCTTATCACAGTCAAAAGCACAAAAACAAACAAACAGATTTTTCCTTCTCATACTCATTTTTTTCAAGTTACTATGTGTGTATTAACAAAGTCATGCTTAAAATGAAATTAAAAGAAAAAATCAGTTATTAAGTTTCATATTTGTAATTCTTCAAAAGTTATGGGCAAAGTGACTTCCAAGAACCATCTTGTACCTAATCATACAGACAATGTGGATATGTGAATACAAAAGAGGTCATAATTTTTCCCACTATCTAGAAAGATTTTGCTATTATTCCTCACCTAAACACCACTGGAGCTTTTCTCCTGGAAAGCAGAGTTTCTCAAATTGCATTTTAGCACTCAGAAATGAGCTAGAGAATATCTGTATTTTGAACGTAGGACTGGATATTTTATTTCTAATCCTTGACCGTGCTGAAACCATTCAACACTGAGAACACATAGGAGCGCTGAAGTCAATATAACTGGATATAGAAGCATCACCCTCCTGGTGTAGGATTGGTTTAACTACTCTTAAGCTACTCTTCTTGGTGCAGCAAAGTATAGGAGGAAATGCCAGGGGAGGAAAGGAGGTATGCTCAGGTCTTCCATAACTAACCCCACTTGTTTTTGGCTGCCATAACAGCCCTATGGGAACATTGCATCAGGTGTGATCCATTACTACTGTTCTAAATTAAAGCAATCTTCTAGCTATCCTAACTTATACTGGAAGACCCAAAGGGCCACATAGCCAGCTCAGGAGAGGGTTTATATACAGGTGACCTGCTGTGTATTCCATGGCTGCATGGAGAGACTGCGGACATTTAATCCAGTCTCCAACATTTATCAGTCTTTCTTTCTTCCTTTCTTTCTAATTTGGTTTCTTCTTCCTCTCTGATTTATAATCCCAGCATGTTTTCTCTCACAGAGTTTCTGAATAGCTGCAAGGCAGGGAACATACATGTCTAATCTTAAGCACTGGTGAAGCACAGAGCAGACATCTGAGAGCTCAATCAATGAACAGCGCTAGAATGCAGCCTTTGCTCACGTGAGCCTCAAGGCCATTATTCACTCATTTTTTTTTAATCTTAGAAGATTCTGCTTATTACAATACTACTATCAGCTCTCCCCCCGCCCCGCTTTTAAACCAGGATATTGATTGCAGCTCTACCTAAATCCAAGTTGCTACACAACAGGTTCCAAAACAATTAAAAAGGTCTTTGGGGTCTTTGCAGTGGGACATGGTCCATACCAATAGATTTTTGAGAAAGTATTTATTAAGCGTATCTTGGAGTTAGGATTGGAGCAATGCATAGCAAGTTTATCATTACATTTCAAGGTATTTTGCATAGCATTTCATTGAGAGAACAGCACAAGAACAGATGATATCCATGAAAAGGGAATGAAAGAGAGTTTTTTTGAGGGATTGTCTTGAAAACAATTCTATTGAGACAGATATGAAAGAAATCCCTATCCACAGTGAAAACAGTGGTTTGAGATATATAATCAGTACAAATGACATCTTGGCCCTACTGGAGTCAGTGGCAAAGCTGTGATTGACTTCAGAAGGGCCAGGCTTCATCCCTCTTACCCAAAATCTTTCTTGCACGACACACACAACAGTCAACATTCAGATATTCCCAGAATTGTGAATATTGTAATGTTTGAGTTTTTTTCATTCTTTTCTGTTTGTATTATTCTCAGCTTCAGGGATGACTAGATGACTGATGGTGCTGCAAATAGGATTGTGACAGAATGAAAAAGAGAGGTAGCAGTTGAGGCCTGCCTGCCAGCCATATGACTCAGCCAAATAATAAAGGTAAATTCTTTCCAGAGCCAGGAGACACCATGGGAGAGGCCTCAGTTCCATTTACTGCCTGCCAGCAGTATAGGATATCATTTTCTGTTTATAAAACTAAATGGGGTCTTTATTAAGACAACTATTTATGGAGATGTAGCAGTTGCAGCTCCCTTTCCAGTCATGCACACACCAACAACCTATCTCCCCCAACCTCTTCCCTTCTGCAATTTGTGTTCCTCCTTCCAATTTCCTTTAAGGTTGCTACAGCTTCAGGCTTCAGCAGCCTTCTTTGGAATCACTTTGGTTTTGTGCTTCTTAAGTTTTTGTGTTTAAATATTAAATTGTGCCCTGCAGAATGGGTAAGGTGTTGTATCTTTCATGGGATGGTGACATAGCTCACCATTCAAAAGATGTGATTACAATGACTGAAAATCATTACCCTCAAATAGCTGCAACTTACTATATATGAAATAACTGAGTAGTCTTAGAAGAGCTCTTAGTGGACTGGTGCCCAGAATACCACTCCATTAAAAACTTTATTAAAACTAACAACGACTGTGTCTACACCTAAAATCTTAGTTCGGACTAGCTTAGTCCGAACTAAGTAGTTCAAAGTTAGTTCAAACTAACCATGTTTTATTAGTTCGAACTAAGTTTTTAGCTTGAATTAACCACACTTTCTGTAGTTCAAAGTAAATTTTTAGTTTGAACTAAAAAAAGCGTGGCTAGTTTGAACTAAAAAATATGGTTGGTTCGATCTAAGTGGCATGACTACATCATGCTAGTTCGAACTAAATTTCAAAATAAGTTTGAACTAAGCAGTTAGTTCAGACTAACCAGGTGAACTAACTAGTTTGAACTAAACTTTGCCTAATTCAAACTAAAAAAGTTTTTAGTTCGAATTAGGCAAAGCCTAGTGCAGACAGGGTTCAAACTAGTTCGAATTAAGGCTCCTTAATTCAAACTAATTTGCTAGTGTAGGCACACCAAAGGAGTTCTGTGGCACTTTCCAAAACTGACAAATTTGTATATCACGTGAGCTTTTGTGGGCCACATCCCACTTCATCAGATGCATGACATGGAGGTTGCAGAGCCAAATGGGTACCCAAAAACCAAGCCACAGCACAAGCCAAACAAAGAAAACCACAGAATGTCACTGGTCATCACTTACAGCGCCCAAGTCAAACCTGTACAGCCCATCAGCAAGGATATACAAGATGATCCCTCACTCTCTCAAGCCTTTGAAGGTAGACCTTGCCTCACTTAGGCTGTGTTCACACGCACAGGGTTATTTCGAAACAAGTTGTGTCGAAACAACTTGTTTCGAAACAACAACTTATTTCGAAATATCTTATTTCGACTTAACAAAATGTTAATTCGAAATAAGAAAAAAAGCGGGAAACGAAATAGCAAGTTCACAGTGTGAACATGCTATTTCGTTACCCCTGGGGGTGAGCCGCTGCTGGCTCACCCTGCAGCCCCAGAAAGGGGGCTGCAGGCACCAGCAGGGGGTGAGCCGCTGCGGGGTGGCTCAGCCCCCC